>JACTOM010000909.1:1414948-1495737 GCA_015832385.1 Elymnias hypermnestra | reverse complement strand
CGATCGAAAAAGATGGTAAAAAGTACCAGGTTTAAAACTGCATCAATAGTTTTTGTTCAATCTAGCAATAATATTTCGGTAGGGGCCATCGAAACCTAAACTCTAAGGTGGGCCAATAGATGTGTCCCGAAGTGTATATGATCATATTATAAGAATTAGGTCACAAAATGTTTTATTTAATTTAAAAAGAATTATAAATGTAATAAAACAAAATTCTATAACGACTCTCTTATATACATTGATTACCATAATAAAGCGTTTATATAACTGTATTTCAATGAACGGAATAATATAGAAGGAGTTTGGTCTATTTCATATATATAAAACTAGCGACCTATCCTCAAAACGCATGGATTTGTTAAATCTTTAAAGGATTATGCAGTGTTTTAGATCTCCAAGGTACTTCGAATAGTAATCGTTATAGCTCAACCGCTTTTTACAAAACCTTGACGAATTGTATATATAAAACCTTCTTCAATAATCACTCTGCTTGATACACTCTCTTGCACAATTATGATTTATTTTCACTCTACTCATATATTCATACGTAGATGTAATCACTGTGTTACGTTACGTGTCATAAATTATGCAAATTTATAAAACGTATTTAAAATCGTTCCCTTTTCTTTCTTTTTTTAAGGATATAAATATTTGCCATATATATAACAATTCGCTTATAAATTCAATGATTTAAAAATTGATACTTTTGTTACAGACATATGCGGGAAATATTCAACCCATAGGCTCAGAACTCTACCTTTTGAAGGAGTTCAACAGAGGAGTCCCTCTTCAATACCGGGTGAACTTCCCGGTGGCATCTCCAGTTGCAAAACTTACTGCCCTCATCGTTAATGACAATGTAATATGCTATGGTGAAGGAGGTAAAGTTCGAGACATATATATCAGTTATATTTAAGCAAAAAACGGTCAATGAGCGTATGAAGCATAAAACATATACAAATGATGTTTTTAATTTTTTTTAATATAATGGAACTGATAATAACAAATTCTAAAGACACTATAGCATCAGCTGTTCTACAATTAGGACTGATGGCCGATTTTAAGACCAAATACGAAGGGTCATTTGTCAATATCAGACTAAATAACAATAGTCTTTATCATATCTCTACAAACTAAAAATATTTAAGTCAATGAGTTTTTTAAAAGCCCACGCGGTTCAGTGTATCGTCCGATTTAAAGAAAGTTTATTTAATAACTACCCAGCACGTTTACGAAAAAGTGGTATCAAAATAACATTTACATAATTTCGTAAGATAAGACTTATATAATACTACTACATACAAATGTTAATTTCGTATCACGTCCGTAAATTACGTAAGGACATAAAGTCACCATTACGTCATATATACACAAAATTTGATGAACTTTGTATAATACAGATGGTAAGGTTAATAAAAGTCGAACCTTAACCCATTGATTTAGTTACATTTTAAAATAACAAAGATAGCGGTTAATGTTATGAAATATCAGTTACTGTTCCTGTTATTTCGATATTATTGTTATTTTAAAATGTACTTTAAGTCTATGATTTTTAACCTTTCCATCAGGTATAAAGGCAGTTTAAGGTCATGTGCTTATTGGGTAATTATCAATAAAGTAAGGTAAAGGTAAGCAGCAGCTTATTAACATCCCACTGCTAGACACAGGCTACCTCACTCAAAGGAGAGAGGGTTGAGCATAGACCCACCACGATGCTCCAGTAAAGCTTTACATACGGAGTTACTAATATGAGGTTTCCTCACAGTGTTTTCCTTTACTGAAATGCATAATGATGGATTGAATAGAACAATCAAGTTCATAAGATTCAAAATCAAGTTTATTTTTCATTGCAGATGCCGTCAGACAAGGTCAATATGTAACAACGATAAGTTTGCAGCACATGCTCTTCTTCAAATCAAATGGTAATGGTTTCGACCCTGTTAACGTGATCCGACCAGAAACCCGTCCGAACGTTGTTTATGTACCTCAAACACCCACGTATCGACCACCAAACCAATCAGTGCAACCCACTACTTTTATAAATTATGGCGATAACAAAGAAAATAGCAGGAGGCCTGGTAAATACATATTAAAATATCACATCTTCATAATCTGATTATTTCTAATCACATCTTTGTTGTTTACTTTAAATATTTGACACATTTAAAAAAAAGCTTAACATTCACGGCTGCTAATGTACATACCACGCGAAAAAATTAACTACAAAATAAATACTTCGCTTATAATTAGGACGTTTTGTGAATTTTTTTTTATCTAAACATTTAGTTATCAATGCACTCAAATTTCATTAAGCTTATGATATGAATAAAGTAAAGGTAAGTAGCAGCCCATTAACGCCCCACTGCTGAGCACAGGCCTCCTCACTCATAGGAAAGAGGGTTATTAGAGCATAGACCCACCACGCTGCTCCACTGCGGGTTGGCAGGCATAGTACAAGTGCACTATCTATTCCTTCAATCTCATAGTTCGATGTAATGGAAATCCGCCATGACCGGAGAGAGATTATATGTGTAGGTTGTTTTTTTATTCTTGGAACCTAATGCCCAACTTCACCAACCTCCCCTAAGGAGCCAGTTAAGGGGATTGTTTCTGCAGCTAAGGGACCCCCCCTTTATTTGTCGCAGGGAAATGCAATTTACGGACTAAGCCCACCCATGACCATTCAGGAGTGTGGGACTCGGCGTTTCTAGCAATACCCACTAAAACCCAGCGGAACCCTCTTCATCCATTAGTGAGGTACCAGGTGATCAGCTTTCGCATTCCGCCCTGATAACCCCGGTGACTCTGACGCAGGATTCACAGAGCCGGGAGGTGGGGCGCGAATATTCACCGCCTTGTATTTCGCCTCCTTCGGAGGTGAGAGTGAGCATACATTGCATTCACCCTCTCTCTCTCTCGTGGGCATTCTTCAGCGAGATTACCGCTTCGCAAAAGAAGGCCACTTCCGCCCACCATCTCTCACTGGAGAACATCGCGTCTACAATGCTCCCCAACGAGAAGTCGCCACTGATCAACGCCACCACGAGGTGACGCTGAGGCCACCAGGCAGCACAATCTGCCACAGCGTGATGCAATAAGCTGTTAGCTGCGCCACTTAGTGATGACAAGCTCACCAGCCTGTTGACCCCTCCCAGCCAATTTGGTGCAGGAACTTTCCGAAGCACCCATATCCATTGAGATTCTATACCAGTCTATAGGTAAGCGTCCCGCGCTGCCTGGAAAGCCATTGTTCCAGCTGAGGATGGATCGCCGCCACAGTGGTTACGCTTGCTACTGTGAACCCGAGATTTTCTCTCCATTGTTGGACCAGAGCCTGGTCGGCCAGAGCTCTGACCCTCCAGACCTCGTCGGCATCAGGCCGCAGGCCATCCGCCCTTACAGCTGCTCTGTGCCGATACACAATTGGGGGGGATAGCCCCCACGGGGGAAGCTAAGGAAGCCCGATAACCATATGATGCTTTAGGGACAGCAGGTGTAATCAGGCATAAATCAACCATCACAATTTATACAAAATAATTTACCATATAGCTTAACCACTGTAATAATACATAGCGAATGCTTTTATATGATATATTACATTATTTAGTCCTGACTTTAGTATATTTGACTTCTATTATATTGATTTCATCCAAAATTTCATTTCTTGTATCACAAACTAACTGGCTTATTGGGTTTTAGGCAAAACATGACTGAAAATAAACGCCCAGAGATAAAATTTCCAAATTTCTGTTACCATCATCTAATTGGCATATTTATTTTTAGATGGGCAAACGTATTATGTGATTGATAACTCAAGCCCAGTAAACCAAGTCCCTGAAGTGTACCAATTCCCAGAAGTATACCAGCAAATTTATCCAGCTAATCGACCTCAATTTATAGATATTCCAGAAAGAACTACTCCGAAAGTAACATACTACACTACGACTACGACTACAACTGCAAGACCTCGACCTTCTCCACGTCCTCCGTAAGTTCCCAAGAAACAAGGTATTCGGAGACCGCTTCCGAAAATGAAGACAGACGATAGTACTAATGTCACCTTTGTTAACGGGGCGGAACAAATCGAAACTAATTTAAAAAAAAAGACATTTATAAAACTTTTTATTAGCATTATTTAATCTCCATCGTGTTAATACAGCTAGGTCTACGAACGCAGTTTACTGGTTTCTTTCATACGCACACCGGCGCTGGCCGCGTGCGATCGTTGACCCGAGCGTCAGCTGATTTTATGATTCGTTGTTGGTTTTTTTAGTAAAGTAATGTATTATTTTGGAACTTTCGTTTGATTTAGCTGTACTAACACGAGGTAGCGTAAATAATGCTGATAAAACGTTTTAAATTAAATTAGTATCGATTTTTTTCCTTCCGATCTTGTATGAAAATCTTTATTTAAAATGTATTTATATGTTCATACCACGATAGTTATATGCTGTATTTTGTCAGAGAACACTCAGCGACTCAACAGGACGAGTTCACACAACTTTCATTCACATTATACTTTCCAGACCACGACCGAATCCTGTATACACCGTAGACTCATCACCAGTAGAATGCGGCATAAATGGAAAAAATGATCCCTCTACTCCATTAACCCCTCTGATTATCAACGGAGAAAACTTCGAGCGCGGAGAATGGCCTTGGCTGGTTGCGTTGTTCAGACGTAAAGGCAGTACCCTGACTTATATTTGTGCTGGCACGCTTGTTTCTGACCGTCACGTGATTACAGGTAAGTTTGCTAAAAGGACTTTGCCTCGTACGTTTTTACGAACATAGCTGATAGAACATTTGTCCGTACAGACTTAGGAAGCTAGAAGGCTTTTTACTTTTGAATCCGTACCTGGGTCGAATATGTTATCTGCATATTCACATAAACACACAGAGTATATTAGTGGAGTGACTTGCCACGTACTTTTATTTATATTATTATATATGACGGAGAAGTATGATATTTCCCACACTTATATTTTATATAGAGTGCACAATGCCAATTATGCATAAAAAACACATTAAATCAAAAGAAAATCTCACACACTACCATTTGTTTGATTAACACACGCATTTACTCGTATATACACAGAAAAATAATTGAGAAATCATTTTATAATTTGAATGAATACTTAGAAGACAAAAAATGCGTGGGAGTAAATAAATTGCTCTAAACGTATATAGATATAGAATAAAATTAAAATATATATTGTAATGATGATGACAAAAAAACGTACACCCCACCGAGTTTGTTGTGCGCTCTTCTCAGATCAAGACGCAAAGGATAACATTAGATTGTAAATCGTTCTTTAATGTTATCATCAGTCATTCATTTATATAATACATAGAAAAATAAATATTTTAACAAAAAAAGAACCGCCTTAAAAACAGACTTACAAATATATTAATTTGCTCTAAAAAGGAAGAAATAATAGCGTATTCTTTTATAGTGTTCTTCGTATAGTTATATTCGGAGTCGGTGTCAGCCAACGAAGATGTTCCCCGCGTATCCACTTGGCAGCTCTCACGTTTCTCCCACCTATAGCTATATATGTATGTACCTTGGCTGTTACTGTAAGCCGTTGAGGAGTTCCATTGATCTTCATATTTAACTACGCCTAGCATTTGACCATACCGAAGTTACGGTAGGCGACCCAAATACCTGGATAGCTTATAGAAGATTCTGCCGAGTATTGTTGATTTGCTCCTAAGAATTGAAGAGTTCCGTCACTTTGTCATGGATTCCATCATCAGAACCTTACCAAACTATAACAAAACAACCCTTGAAGTATAATTATATATTAAAATATATATTGTTTATCCTTTCTAATAAAAAAAGAACCATCGAAATCGGTTGACGTGATCTTGAGTTATTCGTCCATTTGTCGCGCACATGCTTACGTAAATTTAAGACTTATAGGGTTTTCTCATGGATGCCATCATACATACATACATACATAACATCACGCCTCATTCCCATAGGGGTAGGCAGAGACAACATCCTTCCACTTGCCACGATCCTTGCATATCTCCTTCGCTTCTTTCAATCTCATTAAACCTTTCATACAAGTTCGTCGGTTTAGAGTACTCTTGACCTGGCCGTTATTTAAAATGTCCTGGATTTGGTCCAGGAACGTTCGCCTCGGTCTTCCCCTTCCAACTTTCGCATTCACTCTTGACTCATAAATCCTTTTTGTCAGTCTCCTTTCATTCATTCTCTCTACATGCCCAAACCATCTAAGCATACCTTTTTCAATTTTAGTCACTACGTCTTCTTTTATACCACAACGTTCTCTTATCACACTATTTCTCACTCTGTCACTCAGTTTTAATCCACTCATGCTTCTCAACGCTCTCATCTCTACCGCATTTATTTTACTTTTGTGATTCTTCTGCCATACCCAACTTTCACTACCATACATAAGCGTTGGCACCAACACTCCAGCATGCACTGCTAGTCTAGCCCTTTGAGACACCATCTGGCTATTCATAAAGGCGTACAGAGCACCATTTACCATATTCCCTGCATTCACTCTCCTTTCAATATCACTTTCACATGTTCCAGCCATCATCAGAACTGGTTTTAAAATTCGTGGTGGGTGGATGCTCTAAAAACCTTCTCTCATATGAGAGAGGAGGCTTGTACCCAGCAGTGGGACTTTAATGGGCTGCTACTTACTTATAGCAACTTTTCTACTGTAACCTCCTTAGTGCTTTGGCATGAGTGTCAGTAATTGGCAGAAGAATAAGTCAAAGTAAATATTTGTATTCAAGTAGACCTATTACAGCACTTTTGATAGTCAAATATAGTTTTTTAACCGACTTCAAAAAAAGGAGGAGATTATCAATTCGTCTGTATATTTTTATTATGTTTGTTACCTCATGTCTTGCGACTGAGTGGACCGATCTTGATGATTTTTTTTTAATGAAAGGTGGTGCTCGTCATAGGGTCCTATTTTTTTAAAATCCAATTCTGATGATGGCATCCATGAGAAAACCGGATAAGTGTTAAATTTGCATTAAACATGTGCGCGACAAATGGACTAATAACTCAAGATCACGCCAACCGATTTCGATGATTCTTTTTTTATTGGAAAGTGTATACTTCTGATGATGGATTCCATGACAAAGTAACGGAACTCATCAATTCTTAGGAACAAATTGACGATACTCGGCAGAATCTTTTATAGACTATCATTTGAGTGTTCTTATATTTGAAGTGTGTTATATTTGAGGTGTCAGCCAAGGTACCTACATATATAGGTATAGGTTGTAACTACATATACAAGCTATAGGAGTGAGCGGCGCCGGAACTGCCAAGCGAAGGGAAACACCTACCTTGGCTGACGCCGACTCCGAATATAAGAACACGAAGAGCTCTAAAAAAGAATACGCATTTTTTTTTACTTTTTAGAGCATATTAATATTTGTAACAGTTTGTTTTGAAGGCGGTTCTTTTTTGTTAAAATTTTTATTTATTTTATTATATATAAACCTGCTATATTTATAATAGTCAATGTATTATAACTTTATTTATAACACTATACTCATAAATACACACACACAACTACGCATTTAGACACATATCCATATTATATATTCTTCACGTAAATTAATATTTAGTAGAAGTCGACTTTTGTTCGTATTAAATATAATAAATACAAGTTATAAACGTTTTGAAAGATATTATTTTTAATTTCCGTAAAATTTTCGTCGTCTATCGCATGTCACGTTACTACCAGCCGTGAGGTGGAGGTAAAAGGCGGTTGGCAGTGCAGCCAAAGCTAGTTAGATGACACTTATCGCTTGCATCAGCTGGAGGTCCCTATGGCTAGCATTTATATTATCACTCATTCGTTCACCTACATCTTTCTTTCATAAAACAACACAATGTTTTTTCTTGATTAATAAATGTATAAAATTGTGAACTATAACTATACCTAAACGTCACTAATATTATTATTTGCAGCGGCTCACTGTATGCTTCATAGAAGTACTTACACAGCAATAAGTCACCTCGTAGTGAGGATGGGAGTATACAGTCTCGAGGATTGGGATGACGATGACATATCAGTGACGCGAACTCTATCATCCGCTGCGGTACACGAGTCATACAATGCATCAAGCCTTGCCAGTAAGATGACTTATATTTAAGACCTATATATTGCCATGATAGGATTCGTATTTCTGTCGCTTAATTCCCCCTCCCACCCCCTTCCTTTTGTTGACAGACGTGTTTTGCGGGATCAAACATTTTTATATAAACTTTTAAGCTTTCAATAAACTCCCTTTATCTTCTTTCGAAAATTAATTTTATCTGTCCTCGAGTTAATTCTCATTGTAGGACTAATATGCCCGGACATATTTTTAAAGATGATGTTGGATATGATACTTTATTAATCACTAATTAGGATTGAAATTTACTTCATATATTTATATTTTTTCTATTCAGTTTCTTATGGTTATGTCTTTAGTATTTATGTATATTATTTGTGTGTATATATGTTTATAATATATCTTTAGATTGTATGTATGCTGACATATTCTTAGATTTTTAAAATCTGTGTACCTACACCACATATTTTATAAAATTCTTCCATTTTCTGGGGTTCCTGGAAGAGATCTCTCCAAAGGGATAAGGTCTTCTATGTATACTAACTTTAATTTCTTATTACTGTGACTTCTTTTTGGTGCGTTTATAAATAAATAAATAATATGTATCATATTCTAAAACAAGATATTCAAAAAATACATTCATAAGAAGGAGTTTTCACAAAATACAAATTGTATATCAATAATAGTCTACTTAATAAAGATTTATGTAGTTTCATCTTTTGGAAGTAGATTATTTCAACGTTTTACTTTGTCTACAATTTCTTTTTTAATTAATTGTAATTATAAGAAATATGTATCTTGGGAAACTGTTTGGGTGTAAGGTATTTCTATGTGGTATATGTACTGTTTGTTTCCATAATTAAATAAATAGTGTGATGATGAGAAGCGTGACTCCTTGTTCAGAAGTCGCGAGTGCCAAAGCAGGGCAAGCACCATGATTTCATCTTTATAAAAAGATACATTCTTTGTGTTTAAAAATCATCGTATGCTTTTCTATTTTATTGCTGACAGACTATTCCTTGACAGTAATGTCACCAGATGGTATGTGATAATACAGTCTAAGATGGAAGCACGCCAACTTTATTCGAAGTAAATTACCTCTTATGCTTTTTGCACTAAAATCATACCAGAACGCAAATTTTTTTGCTTGGAATCACATTTTTGCTTATAGGGTAGTTAGCCAGGGCCAAACGCTCCCATTCATCCAGATTCCGACAAATTAGAAAATAATATTTCCTAAATTTGCCCAGCCGGGAATCGAGCCCGGTTCTCTGCCAGAAAATTGATTACTCACATGATTGCGCCAAGGAGACTTAGCTTGTCGACCCATAATGGAGCAGCGTTGTGGGTTTACGTATTAAAAACCACTCTCTCTTATGAGTGAGGTCTGTGCCCAGCAGTGGGATGTTAATTAACTGTAACGTACCATAACTTCTTAAATCGCTTTAAATTAAGAAAGCCTGTATCTTAAAGGACAACTGCCTTTTTAAAAGTTATACTTATTTAATAGTGTTATAGATGCACTTTATATATCGTAACTCTTAATATATATTGTAATTGGAAACCGAATCATTATATAGTACAATCAACAAATTAAAATAATCTAAATAAAATCGAATCTACGGTTATACAAAACATTAATAAAAATATAAATTCATAAAACGCGCTATCAGAGGCAAATGGATATGTTATGTATCTGTGAAATTTGTAATTTGTCTATGATTAGATTAGAATAGAGTCCCCGGCTAATCCCAAGCTTCAACGCGGGGGAAGGGGACTGACACTAAGAATGGGGTCAGGGGTGTTGTGATGGAACAAGTAACAAGATATGTAATGATTAATTGATATATATGGAAGACAACTCTATACCCAAAAATAAAGAAACCTTACAGGATGGATACCCATAAGGCTGGCAGCGTTACCACTTTGATCAGCGATACTTATACGCTGTCCAAAATACCATCCTGCCTTAGGGTCACGGTGGACATCGACTAAGCAAACCTTATTTTTGTAATATTTATTAAAAAGTTAATTTCAGATGACATCCTGATCCTGACACTCTCTAAGCGTGTGCCTTTAAGTGAAAATATAAAACCAGCTTGCTTATGGAGTGGAAATACAAATCTCGAAGAAATTGTAGGAAAAACGGGGATTGTGAGTATTTTCAACAGAATTTAATTAAGATTGAGACGCTACGTTAAACTATGTAACGGTCGTTCGAATAAAATTAAAAATACATAATAGATAATATGTTATACAGATGTTAATGTATAAGCACATTAAAAACAGTAGTAAAACTGTGTATCAGTTAACCAGGCTCTATTCCGTTGTGTAACATTATGTTATTGTTTTTTTATTACAAAAATCATTACTATAATCATGGCGTAAATTGATTAGAATTTTATTATAGGGCGTATAAATTTAACGAAGTTGCACGAGTGAGTTAGTTAATAATATGTATATGAATACATATTGTAACTTTACATATATTTCTGTGTTTCAGGTTGCCGGATGGGGAGCTAACGAATTGGGTTCTGGTGGTAAAGGCGCACCTCGTATGGTAAAAATGCCGATAGTGAGCACTGAAACATGCAAATCAAGCAAGCCTGATTTCCACACATTGACGTCGACGACAACCCTTTGTGCGGGTAATAATATAACATAATTTAAATATTTGTAACATTGACTTCGTAAAAATACGACCCAGAACGCAAACAAAAGTTACCGTGTGAATTGATCCCAAAATGGATAAATAAGACCAATATTATATCGCTGTTGTAGAGTTATCTGATTCTGGATCGCAATCAAATATTGCCTTGCAATAAGGATTATTACAATAAAACTTAACTTTAAAATGCCATCATCTTCGTTGAAAGTACTTATAAGTGTAGGGTGGTTATAATAAAACAAAAAAACGTTTATTAAGATTTACTAAGGTAATATGATTAAAGTTTTTAAATTCACTCTTTAAACCCGTCATTTCATGATGACGCCAACGCAGTACGCTTCGTTCTGTCAACTTTAAGGATGCGTTCCTAAAACTAGAATTATAAAATGTCACAAGCTATAATAGGCAGATACTTGCAACTCAAAATTTATATCAATTTCATTATTACTCCCAAAACTTTCATTATTCATTTAGGTGGCGTTTTTTGTTCTTTTCAAATATAAAAAAACTTTACTTGAAAAATAATTCAATGCTAAGAATGGTTTTTCAATTTAAAAAATATAATTATTATTAATAATATGATAATATTATAAAATCTTTAACATCTTGAAATTTGGGTTATATTTGTACCATAATGTTTATTTTGAATTTTAGGAGATAGAAAAGGAGCAGGGCCTTGTTTAGGCGATTCTGGTGGTGGTCTTTACATTAAGGATAAAGGACGTTGGCGAGTTCGTGGGGTGGTCTCATTGTCCCTATGGCCCGAGGGCGACGCCAGTTGCAATGTAGATGATTATATTGTATTTACCGACACAGCACAATATTTGCCATGGATAGAGAATGTTATGGCTAATAGTATTCGTTAATTATAACTATATATGAATAAAGAATTTTATTTATTTATAACCTATAAAGTTTTAATCACCCTATCGCACTTTTGCATCATAATAAACATTACATGCAATTTAAAAATAAAATATAATCAATAACGGCAACCATAAAAACATTACAGAGTATTTATTGTCATGAGTATTAAAATCTATGAAATAAATAAAGCAAGCTTTTACTTTGGTTTTGTTGGTAAATAAAAAAAAAATTGACAAAAAAAACCGCCGTCAAAACAAACTTACAAATATATTAATATGCTCTAAAAAGTAAGAAATAATTGCGTATTTTTTTGTAATCTTATATTAAAGTCGGTGTCAGCCGAGGTGCCTACATATATATAGCTATAGTTGGGAGAGAGGAGACGCAGGAGCTGCCAAGTGGACACGCGGGGAACATCTACCTTGGGCTAACACCGACTCCAAATATAAGAATACGATGAACTCTAAAAAAAAGTACATAATTACTTTTTACTCTTTAGAGCATATTATATTTGTAAGAGTTTGTTTTAAAAGGTGGTTCTTTTTTTGTTAAAATTTTTATTTAATTTTTGATTTTTAGTAAATCTAAGGTAAACTTACAAATTTATCTCAATATGTGTACACCTAAAAAACATGTTGCTCATATGAGACAGCACCGTTTAAATGAAACAACTTTACAAAGTTAGATAGACAATGATATTGTCACACCCGGGATCGAACCCGCAACCTAATAGTCGTAAGCTACAGGTTAGTTATTTTGCTACCCCGCTATCACCAGTGTTTTATATGGTAGTCACAACAACAACATAAAAAAACACAACATTGATACGCAAAAGTCCCCCCCCCCCCCCCCCCCCCCCCCCCCCCNCATCGAAATCCATATGTCGAGCACATGCTTCATGCATATTTAAGACTTATCCAGTTTTCTCATGTATGCCACCATCTGAACTGGATTTTTAAAAAATGGGACCTTACGACAAGCACCATCTTTTATTTTAAAAAGAATCATCAAGATCGGTTCACACAGTCGCAAGTTATGAGGTAACAAACATAAAAAAAACAGACTAATTGATAACTTTCTCCTTCTTTTGAAGTCGGTTAAAAAAAATATGCTAGTGGTAGTCTATTGGTAGTCTATTGGTAGTCCGAGATCCATTGCCAAGCACAGGTTAAGTAGGGACACTATTAATTTATTTATGTATCAAAGATAATAGAAAATAACAAAAAAGAAATCTTATATACGTATTACTACGTATCTGTAAAATCGTCAAACATACAGTACACGGAGTTTTAGCATGTTCGACGAAGCCAGCTACACTCGGATATGGATAAACTATGAGAATATAATCAAATAATCTGCGTGTATTATTTTATCTAAAATAATATATATGGTACTACAAAATTACTCTATAGTAGTTTTAAACGATCAGATTTAACGATTCAAACGTATATAAGTATTATCTATGATTCAAACCAAAGACAAGAAGTGTCTACTGTCAAATAAAACGTCAAGTATATTTGAGTTCATTGGTTGTTGGAAATAAAATCGAGGATTCCCGCGTTAATATATCTTAAAAAAATATTGAAACTTTTTAACGAAATAAATTATTTTTTATCATTATGTGTTGGAATAAGTTACTATGTAACATCAGAGAACTTCAATTACATGGCACGCTTAACGGAGGTCAAAGCTTTAGGTAGTCTACTTAAGTACATTAATACAAATAAATAATAATTATTAAATACCTTTTAAAGTTCTATAAATTTTTAGATGGGAATATAACAAAGAGTTAGATGAATGGACCGGAGTTTTCTCTAAAACAGTATGGAAATTACGGCAAAGGGACGATTCATTGCAGTACAAAGTTCTAGGCACAATAAATTTAAATTGTAAAGTTGATATAACACAAAACAAGCTAAATAATAACAGCAACGCTATTTTTGAGGCACTATTACAAAGATACTTTCGGTTAGATTATAATTTAAGTGAATATTATGAGAAATGGTCTGAAAGAGACTGTTTATTTAAAACAGCTTGTAAACAGTTTTACGGCATTAGAATGTTGGACCAAGAGCCTGTTGAAAACCTGTTTTCGTTTATTTGCAGCCAAAATAATCATATTTCAAGGTGAGATTACAAAATAACACTGTCATGGATTTTTGGACACATTTTTATTTTATTGCTAAAAAGCTTTACTGAAATTTCATTGACCTAAAGTTATTTACACTATATTTTGTTGGTTACTGCTATAACAAATAATATTTTGAGACTTGTATAGTGACCCATGGTTTGAAGCCTGACTAATGGATGTATATATAATTTATATGTGAATTCCAGGATATCCAGTATGGTGGAAAAGTTATGTATACATTATGGTGAAGTGATATGTGAAAATGAAGGTATAAAATATTATTCATTTCCAGATGTAGAAAGACTATCACACACAAAGGTTAAATTATATTAAGTAACTTTTCTTTAACTCTAATGTTAATTTGGCATGATTTATTTTGAAATTGTCCTTAAGATTAATAAGATAATGCAAGAAAAATGTGTTTTAGGTTGAGTCTGAGTTAAGGCAACTTGGTTTCGGATACAGAGCAAAATTTATACAGAAATCAGCTGCACAAATAGTGGAATGGGAAGGAGAGAAGTGGTTCAGAAGTCTCAAAGATATGAAATACAAAGATGCTAAAATAGAACTCATGAAACTATGTGGAATTGGACCGAAGGTAATTTAGATTATCTATTATCTTAAATTTGCAAATAAACTGCTTTAAACTTATATAAATAACTTTTAAATTCATTGATTTCAATCAATGGGACAAACATCAAATGTTTGACAGGTAACAATAGTTTCTTGGTGACAACAATATGTTACCATATTGCATTTTTTTTTTCATATTTACTCACCTTTTAAACCTTCCCAGGATTTCCATGAATAATTCAAAATCAATATAAGGCAAATCAGTCCAGACGGTCAGAATCAGTCACTCATATAAATAAGCTATCCCTATTTGTAATAATTGAAAAAGCCTTTTACTTGTTTCATATATCACGAAAATAATTTATTATTTGTATTGATTTTTAGGTCGCAGATTGTATTTGTCTCATGTCCCTTAACCATCTGGAGGCACTGCCTGTGGATACTCATGTATATCAGATAGCAGCCCAGAATTATCTTCCACATTTGCGTGGAAAGAAAAATGTAACTGAGAAAATGTATACTGAGATTGGCGATCATTTTAGAGATTTGTATGGAGATTTAGCAGGATGGGCTCACACAGTATGTTATTTGAGTTCTAAGTAAACTGTATAACTAATAATACTAACAAACTAGCTTTGTTAAGGCTGGTTTGATCTACCTTATAGATTAACACAGCAGGGTAATTTAAAATACATAATGACTTTATGTTTTAGGTGTTATTTTGTGCTGATTTAAAAAAGTTTCAACAAAATGATGATGCTGAGGTGAAAGCCAAAAAAAGAAGAACGAAGTAATCTGTATTAGCATATAATAAAAGTCAAAAAACATAAATTGATATTTTATTTTTATTACATCAATAATATGATATAAAAGTAAAAAAAGTTATAATTTATATTTAACAACACATTATATATAGGAAAACATCATTTTTTTCTGATAAATACACATACATACACAATGTATTTTATCTAAAATTATTTTAATACTTTGCTTATATATTATATAAATTAATAATTTTTCATTCTGATGGCAGTTTAAAAAAATCATTTTGATCAATATATGTCAACTCTATATAGTGACACACTCCTGTGTAGCTACACTACATATTCTAATTAACCTCTTCTCAATAACATAATTAAATGGAATCATTATAAAGAGTTTATACTATATGTGTTTTATATTAATTAAGATTAGATAGATAAATGTAACATTAAATATACAAATAAATTCCATATATCCTTAGATAAAAGTTACTTTTAATAACACAAACTAATACTTATAATATACACATGATAACAGAGATAATCAATGTTATAAAGGATAATGCTGGCTATTCTCTAAATTATAATTTTCTTATTAAAATTAGGTTTAGAGACTAAACTTTATCAATATCCAGTTACTTTAGAACCTTCAATTATAGTCAAAAACCATCTGAAGCCAAATTTAGATTAAAATCTAATATAATTCAGTTGAGATCAAAGATTAAATAGACATACATATCAGTAATTTTTTTTTACAAAAAGGGGGTATTAAATTAAGTAAATTTACATTCAAAGTTAAGTTTAATATACTTGCCCCGATTTACTAACAGAGTTCCTGGGTTCTATTCGCAACAGGGGACATTAAAATGTAGGTCTCAAAGTACAGCGACATCTATTTGATGCTTATGTAGATTTGCCAACCGCTGTGCCTCCGCTTTATAAAACTTTGATATCTTCTAAAATAACCATTTGAATGAAACGCTGTTAATGAAATTTCATCTAAATGAAATATTCATGATGTGCCTTTAATGGCAGTTTTGAAATTTGAAACATATAACGTATGGAATGTATCTAATTGGATAAGGAACAATACTGTTTTATATAAAATAGCTTGGTCAGTAACATAATTTTTGAAATATGTAAATGATAAACAGTCCTTGTGAGTTATCCTTTAAAGATAAATATAGACGATGACGGACTTTCTATCGATTTTTTTAAGATAGATCAAATTAACCAGTGCAATTTAAACTTACAAAAATAAATGTTGGTTACATCACTACTTTAATTTTTTTATTAATTTTTATTATTTGCTTATCTGTACTACAATATACATATAAACCTTCTTTTCACTCTATCTATTAGTGAAAACTGCATTAAAATCTGTTGCGTGGTTTAAAAGATCTAAGGTAACATATGGGACTTCATTTTATACCATATTAGCAAGTAAAGGTAAGTAAGTAGCAGCCCATTAACGGCCCACTGCTGGGCACAAGCCTACTCACTCATATGAGAGAGGGTTTTTAGAGCATAGATACACCACTGCGGATTGGCAGGCATAGTACACAAGTGTACTCGCTATTCCTTCACTCTCATAGTCCGACGTGACGGCACTTCGACACGACCGGAGACAGATCAGGCGCAGGAACGACGGCTTAACGTGCTCTGCGCGGCACGGGGGTGGATCACACCGCCAACTTCCCAACCTCGGGCAAATATTGAGAAAGTCTTTATAGAAAACTCAATATCGATTTTGAATTGGCCCGACCCGGGACTCGAACCCAGGACCTCGTGTCTGTAGTTGAGCATGCTAACCACTAGACCAATGAGGCAGTATTAGCAAGTACAATTCCCTAAATTTCACTTGCAGGGAATAGAATCCGTAACATTTACTAGCGAAAAGCATTATTATGCATTAAAAAAATCTCATTACCTAAGACGCTTTTCAAGTCAATAAACAATCAAAAGAATCACGGTTATAATAACTAAATAGAAAAATTTATAAATTAAAATCGCACCTTACCGACATAGACTTAAAGTACATTTTAAAATAACAAAAAATCCGCTACTGTTAAAATGAAATAGTTACTAATATAAAATATTAGTAACTGTTACTGTAGTTTTCAAATTGTCATTTTAAAATGTACTTTAAGGGAATCTCTTAAGGTTTCATTTACAATAATTCCATCTAATTATTAATATTGCCACATTAATTGGGCAGGGATTATGTTCCCTATGACAGGGTAATATTTTAGATGTTATCATCACTTACTAGAAATATTCTGAAAGTTTATTTCTTTCCGTAATAAATCTGAGGACAATACTCGATGAGAGCTTGCAGTGCTCTTATCTCAAGGGATAAATCTGTGATAGCGGGAGGTGTTGCTACTAATGTTGGGGCAAATACTGTACTCAAGTTGTGCGCTGACATTTTGTTCACATCAGCCTGTTGCGCCACCCTGAAATAAACAAAGAATATTATGAAACGTAAATTAACAAACTCAAACAGTACAATTAGGTGACCTTCACTCATTGCATGCTTCATAACACAAAGCATTTGAGTCTCAATTAAGAAAAATCGAGTAATTTCCTGAATTAATAATGACTATTTCTATGATACGGCACTTATTGATAAACTAACGACTCGCTCCGGCTTCGCTGGATTAGTTGACCGTCAATATTTTCTCTACAAAGTGTTAGGAAGCCACCCCCAAAAACGAATACAAATGATAGTACTAATAATACCATTGGTGATGGGACGGAAAAAAATCCATCTTGGTTTAAAAAACACATATTTTTCAAACGTTTTGTATGCATTATTTACGCTCCATTAAGTTAGTGCAGTTAAATGAAACGGCAGTTTCATATAAAATACAGTGACGTCAACTGTTTTAATTTGGTGTTTCAGTGCTAGTTGTATTTTATTTAATAAAGTAATTAATTAATTTATAAAACTTTCGTTTTATTTAGCTGTACTAACACGATGGAACAAAACGAAAGTTATGTTTTTGAAAGATACGAAAGCATTTGTATACTTGGGATCTAAATTTACAAAAGATGTAACATTTGAAAGTGATATTGAAAGGAGAGCGAATGCAGGGAATATGGTAAATGGTGTTCTGCTCGCCTTTATGAATAGCCAGATGTTGTCTCAAAGGGCCAGACTGGCTGTGCATGGAGGAGTGTTGGCCGAAGAAGCACAAAAGTAAAATAAATGCGTTGAGAAGTATGAGTAGATAGAAACTGAGTGACAAAGTAAGAAATAGTGTGATAGGAGAACGCTGTGGTATGAAAGAAGATGTAGTGACTAAAATTGAGAAAGGTATGCTTAGATTTGGGCACGAAAGGTTTGGGCACGAGGGAATTATGAGTCGATAGTGAATAGGAAAATTGGAAGGGGAAACCCAAGGCGAACGTTCCTGGACCAAATCCAGGACATTTGAAATAAGGGCCAGGTCAAGAGTACTCTAAACCGACGAACTTGTATAAAAGATTTAATGAGTATGAAAGAAGCGAAGGAGATATGCAAGGATCGTGGCAAGTGGAACGTGGTCTCTACCTACCCCGAAGGGAACGAGGCGTGATGCTATGTATGTATGTATTCGACTAATGCATATTTGTATTATATTTCCTTTCTTAAAATTTTACACGTCATCATCTATGCTTATGAAGGAAACCCAATGCGAATGCCAGAGAGATAGAAAAATATTATTTACTGTGTAATAAATGAATGATAATAATATTAGAGTACAGATGACGTCATACCTATGCAAGTGTTGTACCATGTACTGCAAACAGTTGAAGTGCGCCGGTGGCAACATGTCCAGGCACTCGCGCAACATCGTCACTTGTAATGCTGTTGTCTTCATCTCTGTAATAATTTAATGTTTATTTAATAATAATAATAATAATAAAGATCTTTATTCACAGAAAATGTGTCGATTAAATAACATCGGACGTAAGTTATAATTTAAAATATATGAACATTTCTGCGAAAAGACGTAAAACTCAGCTTTTCAGTTCGTACCTTAATACGTCTGCTGCCAACACCAGAGTAAAAACATAATAAAAGTTGATAATAATAAGAAAGAGCATATACTAGCTATTCCCGACAGTGTCACCCGCCGCGTATTATCCATTCCCGAGGATAAATGAGATATTTAATGATTCCAATCATCAATTTAAAGCATCCCCAAATCCACCTGAACCCACAAAAGAAATATCATCAGATTCGGCTGTGTCACCCACATTTATTGAAGTGAAACTTTTTTAAGCGCAGGAGGGTAAAAATGAAAAGCGTGATTAGCGTCACGAAGATGTGTTTTAATATTTACAAGCAATATGTGGCATTTTAATTTGCCAGTCGTCATTTATATATGCTCTTTTGTATATTAAAAAAAAACAATAACAACATTTAATTTATAATTGCTTATATTGACATAAACACGTGGCATTTTTATTTACATCAATTGAGATTTCAATAAATTATATGAATTAATTTTTGATACTTTTAAATATTTTAATGACAATTAAATACCTAATTAGACTTAAAAATTAGATTGCCAAACAATTTACAATTTAAAGTTTTTCAAATCTGCACGAATGAATGAGAATATAAGCCATACGTGCTGCCATACTGCCTTTGACTGCTCTACCGAGCGCCTTTCACTTTACCCCCACTCCAAGGGACTGTATTCCGACATGCGATAGATAGACGAAAAAATATATATTATATAAGAACTAAATAAAGTAAAATATGTAACAACCTATTAATAAACTTACGTATAGCATTAATTAAACTGGGATGGACATCATAAGTGATAAGTGGCACTGGAAGCAACCGCAAGTACAATTTTAAGGTCCCCGCAATAACGTTGATGTTGCTATAAACACTTAAATCAGCTGTTTCACCATCTTAAAAAAAGTCAAGGGTAAACTTTATAATTATATACAGGGTTACACCTCTGGTAAAAGGTAAAGATGGCAAACTCAATAATTTGTTCCAATCTAATATTAAAGAAAATAGAATCTTAACTTATTGGCTTAAAGTACATATTCAATTAACAACAACGTCAAAATAGTAAATGAAATTTTATAACAGTAACAGCTATTTTTATTTTAAAATGTACTTTATGTCAGTGGATGAAGTAAGATTTTCTTTAGAGTATTAATATATCAAAATATCTACTTGGCCACCTCTAGTAAAAGGTAATGTACCTTAAAAAGCATCGTAAATGAATACAAATTGTTTACTATTAATAAAAGATGGAAACCAGTGGTTTTAAGGCTTCTAGCAGTTTTAGCCTGTATTAGTTATCTAACATAAAAAAATGAAGTGAAGAATCAACCCCGAGTGCTATGCTAACGAAACGAGTAGTCGTAGTACGCCAAAAAGTAAGTAAAATATAATATAAAAATTATAAAGATATTTCTTGCATTAAAAAACCACTACGCCATTAATCCAGTAAAAATATTGTCTAGTCAGTGGTATATATATTTTCAAAGGGAAAAGACATTATATTATTGTACACTATAGTGTTGGGTAGGACACTGTATTCGAACAAATTTGTAAGTATAGTTGTTTTGCATTAAGAATGCGGTGAGTCATCATTTTCCGCCGGCTTAACCCCGCCCCCTAACCAATCAAATGTTTTCCAATTACAAGGTCAAGTTCACAGTGAACAGGTGAAGATTGACTCACTGCACTCTTAACGCGAACAAACTATAGCCTCTTTTTTGCACTGAGCCAGTGCAAGCACCCGCTTCAAATGAGGCGAACTGTAGCAACGACTATTTTAGTTTGAATTTTAGAAATTTTTTACCGATAATTGTAGATAAATTAGAATCTAACAGCACTTGCTTTAAGATACATTTCCAAATAACGTTATATATAATTTTAAGTTGACATTGATACACTTGTCAAAATATCCCCTGTATATAATTTATTTACAATAATAATTATATACCTTTGTCAAAAGCCAGTTTCAAAGCCTCAATTTCATCAGCAAAGCCTGAAACTCTGTAAATGCCTTCAGAGTCCATTCCTCTCGACTCAATTTCGTTCACACATTTTCTTACAACAAAAGGCAATGTGCTTGAATGTGCATTTAACAAAGTTGTTAAATCAATACCAAACACACCTCTTAGTTTCTTTAAATCCGGTAAACAATGATTTGGCACTATATCTGAACACTTTGAATGTGCTATAAAACCACAATCTAAAACATTCATAAATATGAATAATCTCTTATATTCCATTAACACATAAAAACAGACATACATAGGTTATGGCTTTTACAAACAATATAATATAATTTACAAGATAATTACTTAAATATAAGTGATAAAAATGTATAGACTTGATTCTAGTTACAAAATATAACACATTGTAATCTACAAACATATATTTAAAGGAATAATTGCTGAGTTTCTTGCCAGTTTCTTCTCAAAGGAATCAACTCTCAATACTGGTGGTAGATGTATTACCAACTGACAGACTACTAATGATTTAAAATGTTTTTGGGGCCTACTTTAATAAATAATATTTTGATTTTGAAACTGCATATAGTTATTGTTGCAAAAATGTTATATAAAATATTACTTAAATTGCTATGAATAAAGATTTTTTATGTACAGATTAGGGGTTGGTTGTGATCCTACCTAATAACTAGTATATTATACAAACTAAAATAATAAAAGTTAAGTTATACTTTGCCTCTAAACATCATCAAATAACTTTTATACAGATCAATTTTGTTTGGACAAATTAAAAAACATAAGACCTCCTTTTTCCCAAATTTGCTTTTCCTTTACTTGATATGTTGGAAATCTAATCTAGGAAATGGAAATTTCTGATTTGTTTAACCACTAAACCATCATGCATTAAAAAATCCTGTGTAATAAATATATTATTACACAGGATTTTTTATTAAATTTTAGATTACAATTAAAATTGAAAGTCTTTTATTCATCAGGATATAATAAGAAAAATGTAAATTCCACTTTACCACATTAGGGGCTATTCAAGTATTATGTAAGCACTATGGTGGGGTGGGGGGTCTTTGTTTTGGTTATTTTGGATGACATGGGAGTAAGGGAGTGTAGATGGTGATTACATCAACAGTAGTTATTTACTTTTTTACAAAAAATTTAAATAACTTTGTTGTGTTCATAAGATTATAATATTTTAGTCCCTTACTCTAAGTTGAATACTGTATAAGTAAAATCTAATCTCTATCCTGAATCAATTTTCTTATTTTTAAAATTATAATTATAATATTAAAAAATACATTTATAATTGAAAAATGTTTACATAAGCTTGGGCTAAGACCTTTGCTTACTTTTGCTGACAAGGGAGATGTGGGGGTAAATAAATCTGCTTATATAATATTTGGACAGCCCCTAATAGCTAAAGTTTGTATTGTTAATGAAATTGTATAAAAATGATAAGGATGATTGATTACCTTCACATTTAACACCTTGTGCAGTAAAACCCCAAAGAAAATTAGCACATAATTCGCACCAGTTAAGACCTTTGAATGTATGCACTTTGAAGTTATGAGACTTTAAATACTTGTATAAAAGTGGGCTATATTCAACTGTGGGTGTCAGATCTAAAGTCTTTTTAGGGTCACATTCATTCACTATTTCATTTCCACTTCTGTTAGTAGGAGTCACTTTAGTTGGAGGCCTGGTAATATTATAATGTATATTCATAAGATATCTAATGTTAAAATGATTAAAACAAAGAGAATTATCAAACATAAGTCAGCCCATTGTGACCTCACTTGAAGGTAGTATTATCCTGGTAAAAGATAATTTCATCTTATTGTTTTCTGCACAGCATCATAATGAAATTTGTTTAATGTGATAGTCAAAGCCACCATACAGTCCAAATATACACTAGTCAGAAAATATAATTTGCTTTGCCATTCCTGGAATTGAACTATAATCCTCTACTAGCAAAGAGTAGTCACATAATAACTTAAGTGAGCCCATCAAAAAGCCAATATTAATGCATACAGCATTCATGTGTAGGTAAAAAAAATATAGTAGGAACTAAGTCTTTTAAGATATTTGACCAATAATAAAAAATAAATATACAGTATATTTCTCTAAAAATTTTAAATACGCAATATAAAATAAGTCAATTTCTAATTGATCAAGCTTGAACATCATAAACTCATTATTCAGGAAGAAAACTTTCAACCAATTGTGTGAATTTCTAAATAGAAGATACCTAACAATTCTTCACAAACAATTTAATTAATGAATTGATATTTCATAAAATGGTATTTAAATCAACTGACACACACTACAAGTGTAGAAAAATGTATTTCAACTTGAATGGGTGACTAAAAAAGCATTTTATTATAATTTTTAACAAAATTATAAAAGGATTTTATTATTAATTCAAAATGTTAACAATATGATATAAAGGAGGAATGTCAACTAATAGTGGACTTTAAATAATTAAAAACCTAAGAAATTCATTCGATCCAAAAAACAAATTATTTCATAATTAACTAATAAGCCAAATTAGAAAACATATGAAAGAAAATCAATTACAATGAATTAAGACAAAACAAAAACTTACTTGCATATTTCAGTCAGTGTATTTAATTTTCGCCTATTTAAAGTGACATAAGGACTCTCTGTATAGTTTGTATGTGAATTTATCATCTCTAATATGTGATGAGCTTTTATTTCCATGTGGCAGGTGATAAGTCCATCTGCTACCAAATCATAAATACTGTCATATCTCTTTTCCTTTATATAATGTGTGCCATCATAATATAATTTATAGTGATGTATTCTATCATCAAACCTTAAGGAAAAAACATTTGAAACAATGTTATCAGTTCATATGATTTGACGCAATACTGACAAATAAATCCAAATGTTCAATACATTCATTAGGTTCATAAATTTGATAAGTAAAACAACATATTTTCTTATATTAGTATCTGGAGCATACAGCTATTTTCCTTATAACAGTGTTGGATCAAGACAAACTTTAAAACTACTCAACTGATACAAATGAATATATTTAGAGTGTAATTTCAAATTAAATGCATTTAAAAGTAAGCACATCTGTGTATATAAGCTAATCTCTGAAAAGGTAGATGCCCTTTTGATGGGACTTTCACTGTGAAATGAATGATTTTATAAGAAAAAAAGACAACCAAAATTAGTCACAACTATTTGATAAAATGTGTAAGTTAGGTGCATTACCTCCAAGTTAATGTATAAAAATCATTGAACTCATTGCCTTTTCTTATGAGAAAGGCTCCGTTCGGTTCTCCATCTAAAAGCAAATTCGCTTGCTTATGACCCATTACTCCATGATATTCTTTTCCATAGAATTCAGGTCTATTGTGGCAATCTTCACAAATAACGCGTCTTGGTACAGGTGCATCCATCTGAATTCGATATACTAAACAAATAAAATATAATTAGTTGAATAATTGTTATTTATATAGAAAATAATGTAATTTACATACGCTCAGGTTTCCATATATGTTTTACGTTCTCCATATCAACTTTAGGCATGATTCATTAATAAATTTATGATATCAATTAATACACAATAAACACAAATAAATTTTCAAACCATAATCTTATTTGCTATTTACAAAACAAACAAAAATGTTTCAATACAAAATTAGAAATAAAGTACTCTGTGGCAAACAAACGGAAATTGGGAAATATGTTCTGTCATCTGTGAAAGTTACAGAAGTATATTAACTAGTAGGTAAACAATTAAATAAGTCTATTGAAATTTATAGCGATAAAATAAATCTGTAATAAAAGAATGTCCGTCACGAGTCTCCAAATGTGAAATATCGTTTTTTTTTATAAGTAAGACACAGGTTTCATGTATCGTAGTAAATAAAACATTGTTTACTTTACAGGTAGATGAAACAAGAGATATGGAAAAAATCACTGAACCGAGTAGTTACAAAAGTGACGTGACGAGGCTAAGCCACGGCTTTCTATAAATTCTGATGTCCCTATAGATGATCCACATAAAAATTAAAACAGAATTACGCGAACTAATCTCAGGCAGTGTGGACTAAAATCTTTGCATTTCCCTTTATATGAATAAGTCAAATAAAAAAAAATATCTCTTTTTACTTGAGGAGATATCGAATGCACTAATATCAAGATTTTATATGACATTATTACACTACTGTTATATTTCTTGGGTAAAAAAAATGTCTACAATCATTTTTATAACCTTGGCGTAAATAAGTTTAGAAAATTCATTGGATATAACTTTAAAAAATGTCATCAAATTTCAGAGGATAAAACGTAACGGCAGATGTATTTATAATATTAGTAGAGCCTACATAAACCCGGTGGGCCGTCACTGTGGCTTATTCTGGTATTAATCACACACCTTCAATGTCCCCCTTCCGTTGAGTATATATAAAAAAAAAAGCAAATTCAGGATTCTTTTCATTTTAAACTCGCAGAAGTAGATACTATATCAATTATTTAATATTCTGTAGTTAATACATCACGTTGATTACCATCAGTAGCATAACCCACGCATATATAAAATTATTAAATCGTTTCATTGAAAGCAGCTATAATGCGGGTACTTGCATTCTCGTTCACATAGATAAAGATTAAATCCAAAGTGTTAATGAAATTATTTAATTGGACGGACCTTCAAATCTTTTCCGAAAACATTATTATGATTGTTTTTATCAGAAGAGGAAGACAAGAAGATCTTTTTTGGAGGTTTATGTATTATGGGGGCATATTTATAAAAGCTTTATTACACATACACAGTTGTTTATTTTAAAACATATGGCCTACAAAAAATTGTTTTTCCGCCTGTCCAAAAGATTTTTTTAAAATTGGAATGTGTAATATCTTTATTAGTGTATAGACTGTCTTCGGTATATACTATTATATAACTAATCATAGACTAACCACAATGTTCACAGATATTAAACAGAATTATAAATATTAGAGATTATAGTAAATAAAATTTGGACGTTAACTGTAAAATGATTTCTTCTCATTTTTACTATAACTTAAGGTTATTTTTAACATTTATATTGCTCGCTTAGTAAAGAACACTATATTTGCTTATAGTTACATTGTTACTAATATTATTGGTTGTAAGGCCTCATTGGTCTAGTGGTGAGCTTGTTCGGCTACAAACATGAGGATCCTGGATTCGAGTCCCGAACAATTCAAAAATTGTTATAGAGTTTTCTGTTAAGAAATTCTCAGTGATGGCCAGAAGTTGGGAAGTTAGTTGTGTACTCTACCCCTGTGCCTGGGGGAGCACGTTATGGTGTCGCTTCTGCGCCTGATTTCTTTCCGGTCGTGTCGTATTGCCGTCACTTGAGACGAAAATAGAGAATTTATTCATAAATAAATGAATGTACTTGTGTGTATTATGCCCGCCAACCCGCAGTGGAACAGCGCGGTGGGTCTGCTATAAAAACCCTCTTCCTTATGAGAGAGGTGAACTGCGGGATGTTAATTGTCTGCTACTTATCTTACTGTACTATAAATAAAAAGAAGTTTACGTGACTTCAAATCAATGTGGGGTTGAGAACATGGTAAAGAAGGGAATAGCTGAATTGAAACTTTTTCATTATCCATTTCTCTTATTTAAGAGATAGATTCAAGTCCTCACTATCAGGTAATACAGCACTGACTGACTGAAGTGGATGATTCACTTTTAGTCAATTTAAGACTTTCAATTTACAATTCTTTGCACCTATATTTCTAAGTTATTAATTCAACATCTTCTAGCCATTTTGTTTACTTGCTTTATAGTAATTGTTATGGAGTTCTTGTCACGCTCATCCTACTGACGTAGAACATATCTAACGGCAAATAATACCTTATTATATGAATTCAATAAATCTAAGAGTCGCAATGGTACTTTTGTTAAGCAGCACGTTTAAAATTTAAATATGTAAGGAAGTCAATACCTCATGCTGATATAATGAATACTATGTTCCACCTCAAGCTGTGTTATACGTTTTCAAACATAAATAACAACTTAACCATAGACATTAACACCTAAAGATAAAGATAATATTTTAAAGTAGAATATTAGGGATACTATATAAGAAAATATGTCTTGAGAAGTGTGAGAATATTCTCAGAGTAATAGGAAATGAATAAAGAGTGACATGAATGATTGTAGTTGCCAGGGCATGTAAACAAGATGATTTTCTAAGTTCGCTAACGCCACTAGAACGCTTAAAAATGTATGGGAATGACGTTTCACATCAATATGTCATATGAACAAATTGTAGTGCTCTAGTTGTTCGACGTAGCGTTATCGTACTTAGAGTGGCATCTTGGCTAGCGGGGCAAATAGAATATTAAATAACTTGTCAATAACCAGACAAAATATAAACTTAAAACATACACGAAAAATTATAATATAAAAAATAAAATAAAAAATGTTTTATTGGGATAAAAAATGCAGTACAATTATGTTGCAAGGGCCCCTGTACTAGGTGGGAACCCGTGTTACTGGGTGCCCCGCTCATCCACCCAGTCGACAATCTCTAGTCAAACGAGATAACATAAACAAAAGAAAAAAAAATTTTTTTTAATGAGAAATGTTATACATAAGGATGCGTGTGTATGTGTGTGTGTGTGTGAATGTGTGTGTGTGTGTTTGTGTGTGTAGGTGTACGTGAGGTTTGTGCCAGTGTTGGTGAGCGTTACAATTGATAATTTTCCAATANTCAAGCGTTAGCGATCTTCGATAAAACGGACAACAAATTTATTGATGGTAGTTTCTTTCTTTAGCACATTATTAGTATCATTACACCAAGGTACGTATTAAAAATATAACTATCAATATTAAACAAATTGCTTCTACGTGTGTATGTTGTGAACTTTAAAACCATCTTTATTTAATCCGGTTTATGCTTAAAATAAGGCCATGACTGATTATATCTATATAAATAAAAAATAACAAGGTAAAGCTAAGTTAAATAAAGATGCAAAGAAGTATTTTGTATGTTCATTGGGTGTGTGTGTGCGTGTGGCTGCGTGTAGTAAAATCTTTTTGAGATATTAAAAGACTTTTTTTATTATTTCTATTTTATATTGTATAAGTAATAATTTGCGAAATCAGCTGAAATAAAATGGACATCTAAGTAAATTTTCATTATCGTTATCACTATATAAACATTTGATTCATATCTAAAATCGCTATTTAAAACAATGATTATTTTCGTAATAAGCTGAAATCTTTCATAAAATGGATTTATCACTGTATGAATTCGTATCTATTCTGACTTTTCACTAACAGATAAAGATTTGAGAACAGATAACGGATACATTATCAATAATAATGAAAATATACAAAACTATTCGATACAAATGTGGGTCAGTGATCAAATATTTGTTAGCGGTGCAATTAACTGAAACAAAACAATAATGTGGAAGATTAGTACGCTCCGACTGCTACTTAAAGAGCATAACCTTACACGCCGAAGGTGTATATATATATAAAGAAAGAATCATCGATAACAACAGAACACAGTTAAATTGTCAACGACGAAACAGTTTACCTTTAAATAAGTTAAAATGGCCCTTAAATCTATTAGTGTTTTGTTTATATTAACTAAATTAAGTAGTACTCAGTGTTGGATACTTACTGATATCAATCCAAGATCAATAGAAGAAAACTTTCTTGATTTTGAAGATGAGTTAACTCCAGAAGATTTGGCACGGCTTAGGTTCAATTTAATCTATCCAGGTTAATAAATTTATTATGATATATTAGATTCGTGTGCCTCATTAATAAATAATCAGTGAAATGCTACGAAATAATACTATGAATTACTAAAATAGATAGTAATAGCAGGTTTGAAATAATGCACTATGGACAATTTGATAAAACGCTGATGTTTTTGAAATTATTGCGAAAGAAGCTGAAACCAATTCAGTCGTGTACATTTTTAAATTATTTTTAGGTACAAAATGGTGTGGACCAGGGAATATTGCAGAGGATTACGACGATTTGGGTACATCATATAAAGCTGATACCTGTTGTCGGGAACATGACAATTGCCCTGAATATATAGCAGCTGGTGACACCAAGTACAACCTCACCAATAATTCCTATTTTACGAGGTAGGTTATTTATTCAAACTATTTTCCACCGCATAAATTACACAATGTAGACAAACTTTCACAGCATTTTAAATTGGCGTTGTAAATACTTATTATGCATTAAATAACTGTAATAAAACCTAAAAGAAGAATCATATCTATATTAAAACTAGTACGACGCTGTATCAATCGCCTATTCCTAGGTATGTAGGGAAAGCCATACTTAGTGATCGTCTACACTGCAAATGGAGTTAATTTGCTAAATTTCAAGTCAATCACGAAGTTTTTGATCGTGACAAGAGAGTGAATTAATTTAGTGGAAAAGCCATGTACGTGAGGCTTATTTTTATTTATGTTAATGTTAAGTTTATATGTAATGTTCATCCACTACAAATGTATTTATCAAAATGTATTAGTTAGATATATATTCGTGACGAATGTATTATTGAGTATGCAGCAAGTACCGTTAAAAGATTTAGAGCTTTTTGTAAGAAAATCAAATATAAATAATAACCTCGCTGGCGCAGTGGTGTGAGTACTCGGTATGATACCAAGAGCCTTGACGGGTGAGAGGCTTCGGTCGTGGTTAGTTGCCAACCTATTAGCAAGGAGATTTGTGTTCCATTTCAGACTGTAACAACACTTACCATTTAATGTGATCACAGTCAAAATTATACATGTCAGAAGTGAAACTTCTATTGCAAACTAATTTTCTATTTATACAAATCTAAAACTTTACATTTCCGAGATTCCGAGAACTTTACATTTAAAATATAAAAAGCATCGACAATAAATAAAAATAATTTATTGAAATCTCAAATGACGACTTGTGTATAAAAATATCACGTGTTTTTTTTTATCAATATTAGAAATTATTAATTAAATTTTGATTTTGAATTTAAAATTTAAAAAAAGACATTTTAAATAATTTTTATATTTTATGAATAATAGTATATTATATTATTACATGGCAAATTAAAATGTCACACGTTTTTTGTAAATATTAAATCTACCTTCAAACAAATTAGCATAATAACGCTTCACTTCTTCGTGACGCTCTGATTCTATTTGTCATCATAATGTACCCTATGACCCTTTTGGAAAACAAAAAAATTGTTTTTACCTACTTATGTTCATTATAAACATTAATATTTTTTTTATATTTTGCTCAGCCATTATTTACTTTTATTACGTCGTTGATTTAAAAGACATTAGTTTTGTTAGGAGCTAGATTTGATAGAAAATGATAATAATTATACTATATACTTTAATATATATGAAGATATATTCAAAGTATAGAAAGGCTTGTGAAACTGGCAAGGAGAATTATAGTTAGATAGGTGCTCATGTACTTATCACGTAAAATACAAGATTCGATTTGTTACTTTGCTTTAAAAACATCTCTGTATTGTAATCATTTTTATTAACACCGTAACTTTATATTTGTATTTATTGTGTCAATATTAAGTATATATTTCATTCGCAATCAAAATGAAATCAATTATTGAACGCTATACTTCGTTTCCATCTGAATTAAATTTTGGTGACAACGTCAAAGAACGGATATAGACTATTGTTTTCAATAACCATCTAAATTACTTCAATGGCTTAAGCATGAAAACATCACTATTATACGACATTATATTCTCAATTATACTATTAGAAATATATATGACATTATTAATAGCAAATATGCATCTTTTTTCCCAGAAAGTGTTATTTAAAACAATTGTAGAATAAGGTCTCCCGTAATCCAGAATAGGTCGTTTTGTAATTATCGTAAAGAAATTATTCAGAAGTAGTTATAACAAAGAAAGGTCACATAATGAATCCCCTATGGATGTATTAATTACATGGTATAGCGTACTTATATAGCTTGCTATATCATATATCTTGCTCTCTTCAGACCACGAGGTTTTGGATTCTCGATTTCTCAATTGGAATTTAAAAAAATCTTTATTCCAATAGTCTTTTAAAGCTATTGAATCGTCAAATACAGTTTTCATATCATTTCCTACATACGACTGATGATGACATTTTTTTACCATTTATTTTTGGCTCACCAACAGCTTTTACATTAAATACATTTTTATAAAGAGGAGATTATAAGAAGTACGTACTCTAAATGCAAAACTACTTAAAGGTAAGCACCACATGCAAGCTTATTTAACAATTAAAAATTTAAATGTATTAAATCTAAATACCTTACAGCCTAATTTATACATAGTATAAATATAAGAAAACACAAAATATAGAACATTAATTATAAATTATGTATATTAAAAGAAACTACTTGCTGTTAGGGCTCTAACAATTGATTTTTAAAAAGTAGGCTGAGTATTATTACACATATCTAAATCTTTACATTTATTATATAAATTATAAAGTCTAGGAACCGGAGAATTTGCGCAAATAAATAGAAATTTTAATAAAAAAAAGAACCGCCTTCAAAACAAACTTACTAATACATTAATTTGCTCTTAAACGTAAGAAATAATTGCGTATTCTTTTATAGTGTTTTTCGTTTTGTTATATTCGGAGTCGGTGTCAGCCAAGGAAGATGTTCCCTGCGTGTCCACTTGGCAGCTCTCGCGTCTCTCCCACCTATATATGTATCCCACCTATACCTTGGCTGACACCGACTCCAAATATAAGAATACGAAGAACACTATAAAAGAATGCGCAATTCTTTCTTACTTTTTAGAGCATATTAATGTATTTGTAAGTTTGTTTTGAAGGCGGTTCTTTTTTTGTTAAAATTTCTATTTATTTTTTAGTGAATATGAAGTAAACTAACAAATTTGTCTCAATATATGTACACCTAAAACGGGTTTCTCATATGAGATAACACCGTTTAAATCAAACAACTTTAGTTAAATTTACATTAATAACGCCACACCCGGGATCGAACCCGCAACCTTATACCACCGCTTTACACATAATTCAAATTCAAATATTGCAATGCAGCAATAAACGTAAGGTCATTGGCATTTGATTACAGACAGTTATAGATTTTGCCAAAATCACACTCTTACTGTAAGCCGTTGAGGAGTTCCATTGATCTTCATATTTAACTACGACTAGCACTTGACCATACCGAAGTTACGGTAGGCAACTCAAATATCTGGATAGCTTATTGAAGATTCTGCCGAGTATCGTTGATTTGCTCCTAAGAATTGAAGAGTTCCGTCACTTTGTCATGGATTCCATCATGATAACTTTACCAAACTATCACAAAACAACCCTTGAAGTATATCCTTTCTAATAAAAAAGAATCATCGAAATCGGTTAGCGTGATCTTGAGTTATTCGTCCATTTGTCGCGCAAATGCTTACGCAAAATTAAGACTTAGCCGGTTTTCTCATGGTTGCCATCATCAGAACTGGTATTAAAAAAATGGGACCCTATCACAAGCACCACCTTTCATTAAAAAAAATCAAGATCGGCCCACCCAGTCGGGAGATATGACGTAACAAACATAAAAAAAAATACAGACGAATTGATAACCTCCTCCTTTTTTTTAAGTCGGTTAAAAACCAGTAAAACGGCGCGGACATGACAATAATTTATGCGCTTTCTCGGATATTTACGCGGAATGATCAAATTAAAGTGGCTTAATAGTTCTGGACAGTGCATTTTGTTGTTAGACAGTCTATATAAAAGTATGAGGTCTAGTTTCTTTCTACGGGTTTCTAATAAATTTAATTTAAAAAATGTCAGTCGCGAATCGTAGATAAAAAGACTTAAAATTTAAAGTTACGAGGGTTATTTTACGTCCTGTTCTGAAAAGATCCGTCAACACACTCAGACGGATACCATTCTGATGATACATGATGGTAATCATCATTACAACATAAATTTCAATTTCTTTTATTTAGAATAGAACAACTCATTCAGTCCCACGCTTTATTATCAAAAGTACATGCATTAGTAAGTAAATTGCGCTAGGTCCTTTATCTTAAGATAAAGATGTAATCATACAAAATAAAACATAACTATAGTTTTGTAGAATTAAGCAATTACCATACGAGTATGTTGGTCGAGAATTTTTTCTTCCGTTCATAAAAATGTAATCATTTTATCATATAAACCGCTTCGAACAGGAATTGGAGACCAGTAAAAATAAATAATAGTTAAAGGCCTTACTGCATAAGGATTGTTTTCCTTTCGGTTTAATCTGTTTTTAATGGTAAGCACCCAACAATTTTCGTTAGCAAAATAAACTTTGTACATATGTGTATACGCAATTTTAATAGCAACGGTGACGACCTCCCTTCTCCATGAATAGTTAATTATAAAAAACCGATGTGGTTAATCACTTTTAGGTCTCTTTATAAAAAGTTACACGTTTAACTTTAGTTTTGATGTCTTTTTTGGTGAAGGGAAATATCGTGTGTATTGAATACCAGATAGAAGTTATTCAGGGTGAACTAGTAAAATAAGCTAATTTCAATTTAATCACAAATGGAGAAGTAATAGCCGGTTAAAGGCTGCAACTCTTAATGGAGCTGCATTAATTGGGGTAGCTCTTGCATTTGGTTGCGTGAGCATGGTGACCGGAAACAGTAGGTTATAATGGGAAAAAACAAAATATTTTAGCCTTTTGAACCTACAAAACATTTACAGCCCCACTTAGTATCAAATGAATGTACTCGTCTTGTTCATTAAAACAAAATCATACATTATTATTAGTAAGCCGTTCCCCACAGTATCATTCACTTAGTTTACAATCTCGTGGTAATAAAGTTAGTAAGTCTACATTACGAGAGTTTCCTTGCTAAATTTCAAGTATTCGCGAATTTTTCGAAGATCTGCTGAAGGAGTAACTGAGTTAGTGTACTTATCTCTTGTATTGCTCTGCCTTTGCGTTCTAATTTATTTATTAATCATTCCCATGTCTGGAAAAGATTAAATGCAGCAATAAGATCGCCTTTGCACGCTCCTAATTTAGTGTTGGCCTACCTCAAAGCTGTGTGAATGACACTACTATCAGATAAATTATGAAATAAAGTTGGAAATAATAAATATAATTATTGATAATGTTTATGACGACGATTAAGATTGGGCGCAATTATTTTATGTAGAAGGTATGCATTGCTTTTAAAGATTTGTAAACAAATATGTTTCAACGGTGAATGAGATTCTGTTTGTAAATAATAAGGGCCCAGATGAGAGCCTTGGGGTACTCCAGACTGAGGTATATATTAGAATCGTAATTACAATTTGGAATGTCTGCTATATGTAAGATTTAATCCAAATCAATTAAATTATGATAATGATGATAAACAAAATCACAAGAACTTGATGGTTATCTTTATCAAAAGCGTTACCAAATCCTATATAAATTAGTTAACCTCTTCACCGCTATCTACTTCCTTTGATAGTTTCAGTTCCATTGTGGTTAGTAGTTAATGATGTTTTTTAAAGCGGTTAAAAAAGTAACCAGTTTTATTAGATTATTATGTATTTGAAACCTTTGTCTATATTAAGTAACTGGTTATTCTCAGCGTCAGACACGTAAGTTTTGATGAAAAGAAATTCGTTCTTAGTGAGCATTTATGTCGCGATCGCGTCTATGATCTTTGAAGATATTTTTATTGCTAAACGAGTGATCGCATTGTAGCGTCTTTTTATATATCAATAAAATCGTGTAGTTTTACATACTTAACTATAACGAACTCTAACTTTGCTTTATTTACACTAAGGACATTTCGCCATTATGTCATCTTAGTATCGGTATTATATATTATCGGTAATGGTTAAATATCAACAACCTACATACATATTAAGTTTAAATAACTTCCTTATTATTTATTTTGCAATAAACTATCACAACAAAGCTTTAACACTTATCATAAAGATTTATTCTTTCCAGGTTAAGCTGTCAGTGCGACGAAAACTTTCGTCAATGCTTACAAAATGCCGAAACGAAGACTGCGAAAACAATTGGACTCGTGTACTTCAATGTTATTGGAACAAAGTGTTTCAGAAAAGATTACAAGATTATAGGGTGCAATAAAAAAGGAGGGTAAGTAATATAAAAAGATAAAGTCAATTCTCAGCCTATTTTAAACGAAATACTTATAAAGAAACATTTAAGCCATTACGGTGAGCTTTCAATAGATGACGCTATATGATTTTCTGTAAATACTGTAATTTAATATTTGTAAAATTTTTACTTATAACAAACAAAGTTCCTCCAAAATATATTTGAAATTAATTGGATGAACATGAAAGTATTTTAACGATTAAACAGATTTAAACAAGATGTATAAAGGTAGAGTTTCACCTAATCGCAGGGGTTTCATAAAATAAAACTGTTGTAAACAATTACTGATACAGTCTAAGATGGTAAAGTGGCAATGATAATACAATAATTTAGCGTTTTTTATTATTAATTTCGGTTTCTACACAGCATCGTATCGAATAGCAAATTTAGGCTTATTGGTGCGTGTTTACTGATTAAGTAGAAAAGTAGGTAATTGAAAATCTATTTTTCCCTGTAATCGAGCCCGGTAAGTTTGATAAAGAAGCTAACAATAAAGTTAAAAAACATATTTTCAGATGGCTGAACTCGAAATGCCTCGACTATATATACGACACAAACAGCAATAAAACCTACCAGTGGTTTGACGTTGCCAATTTTGAATCTAACAAAAATGCAACACACACCAGAAGATAGACATATCAAGACTTTTTATATGAGCAAACCGTGGCTACTAACTTGAACTTCAAAAACCAGTCTAAGATAAAGGTGTATAGCATAAAGTCTTTTATATAACTAAGAATATTATGATATTACAATACAGTAGTGCAAAAAATTAAAGGATCAAAAAGAATATCCAAATTTTTAACAGCTTTTCAAATAGCTATATCTTTTATAAAAATGGTCGTATCGGTGTAAAGTAAAAAGCAAGTTGTAGCTTGAAGTTTCTAATTTTAAGATTTTTTCGATTCTCGCGGAACACGTCTCCTGCAATCTTAATGAATATCTCTCACTCACTCACTCACATCAACCGATGGACGTCCACAGCTTATATGAGACCTATGTCCTACCGGCGACCCTCCTTATGTCGTCGGTCCTTGTGGGAAGTCACCATTCCAGCATCTTCGAACCCCAACGTCCATCGGTTCGTCGGACTATGTGCCCCGCCCATTGCCACTTCAGCTTCGTAATTCTTAGGGCTATGTCGCTGACTTTGGTTCTTCTACGGATCTCCTCATTGCTGATTGGAGAAACTCCAAGCATAGCCCTCTCCATCGCACGCTGTGTGACTTTAAGTTTTCGAATGAGGTTCATAGTCAGCGACCACGTTTCCGATCCGTAGTTGATCACTGGCAACACGCACTGTTCGAAGACTTTGGTCTTCTGGCACTGAGGGATATTGGAGGAAAAGATCTTACATAGCTTTCCGAATATTGCCCAACCGAGTTGGAAAATGGACCTACCTAGCTTCTCGAAATTGGACCAGCTAGCTGGACTATATGTTCCAGGTATGTATACTCGTCAACAAATTCGAGTGCAGAGTTCCCAACAATGACTGGGTGGAGAGGACATGGATATTGGATTTAACTTTCGTCTTATCCATGTTCATTTTTAGGCCCATATGGCTAAAAAAAAATTTACTTTTTTTTTGATTCTTTGATTTTTCCGATAGTGTATATAAATGACTAGCTGAGCCGGCAAACTTCGTACCGCCTCAGAATGACTAAATAAAAAAGCTGGATGATAACTACGGAAAATTTGGTCATAACTAAACGAAATCAATGTCGACGGTCTCGCTGGCGCAGTAGGGCGAGTACTCACTTTGTCTGAGTCTGGAATGGCGGGAGGCTTCGGGCGCAGCTAGTTTCCACCCTACCAGCAAAGACATACCGCCAAACAAAGGAATATGTGTTCCAGTAGGATGCTGTGTAGCAACCATAAGAGGTATATCGCCTCTTATGATATCAACGCGATTCCATCCAAGACCATCAGGTGAGTTCAGTCAGGCGCTAAACTGTCAGCAATGTCACAAAAAAAGGAAATCAAAGTAAATTAAAAGTGCCTGCGTACAAAGTACACATGTCAGATGTGGAACTTCTTTGCCAAACTAATTTTTAAGTTTTGTTTATATTTATACAAATCTACAACTGAAGATTTCCGAGACTTAGACAGAGAGAAAAACAAAGATATGTTAGGAATTTAATTGTCATTAAAATAGTCGAAAATTAATACAAATAATTTATTGAAATATCGAATGACGAATTGTAAATAAAAATACAACGTGTTTTTGTATTTCATTTTAAAAGAGAAATTATGAAATATTTTTATGACGAATGACAAATTAAAATGCCACATGTTACTTATTACATATTAAAACTACCTAACCTTCAAAATAATTAGCATAAAAAACGCTGCACATCTTCGTGACGCTAATTACGCGTTAAATCCGTACAAATTTTAACTCCATGCCCCTAAATAAGTTTCACGTCAAAATTTATGTCATTTGACATTGACAACTAACAATTTCTGATCGCACATATGATTATTTTACTTTGGCGGGAATCTGGGCGTTAAAGTAGCGTACAAATCCTTTTTTATTACGGTTATGTTTACACCAAATTTCTTACTAAATTTAACGTTTTGCAAATATCATTCAGCTTTTTATTTATTGATTTTCAGGCGGTACGAATTTTTCCCGGTCATATAATAAAAATTTCTGTATTGCATTTACATGCCGTATAAAATCAGTTATAACACAATTATGTAATGCGTTTTGTTATAATCTGTTTGTAAATATTGTATTAGTTTTGTAAACATAAAATCGTATAATGTGTATAAAGTTTTAATTAAATCCTTTTACCAACAACCCTTTCATAGTTAAGATAACCTTAATAACTGCCTGATTGGTCTAGTGGTTAACATGTTCGATTACAGATATGTGGTCCTGGGTTCGAGTACCGGGTCGGGCCAACTCAAAAATCAATATTGAGATTTCTATGGGAATTTTCTTAATATTTGCCTGAAGTTGGAAAGTTAGCGGTGTGATCCACCCCAGTGTCTCGGAGAGCACGTTAAGTCGTCGGTCCTGCGCCTGTTCTCTCTCCGGTCATGTCGGATTCCCGTCACATCGGACTATGAGAGTGAAGGAATAGAGAGTGCACTTGTGTACTATGCCTGCCAATCCGCAGTGGAGCAGCGTGATGGGTCTATGCTCTAAAAACCCTCGCTCCTCGGAGTGAGGAGGCCTATGCCCAGCAGTGGGACGTTAATGGGCTGCTACTTACATCAGTAATATTACATATAAATAACATCAAAGTGTAGTATGTGCACATCTTCATGACTCGATCTTAATTACGCATTTCATCCGTAAAAATTTTACCTTCATGCGCCTAAAGAAGTTTCACTTCATAAATATACATATATCCATTTTCTACACATATTACACAAACATTTTCACTCTTTCTATCTTCACTGACTTATATCTCCATTCGCCTTGCCCGGCCATACTTCGTCTCGCATTCACCAGCTTACTCCCCATATCAAGCGTGCGTAATGAAGATTTACTTCAAAAACAAGTTATAGTATTTTTTTAATATGTTTGTGTCCACAAAACTCCGATATGGCTGGACCGATTTACACATGATTTTCACTGGCATATAACATATATTATGGGAACGGAAAATTCATTTGTTGCCTCTAATATTTAACTCAAGTCTGCGCAAAACTTCGCGCTGACAGAGGGTAATGTGGTAAAGCATGATATAAGCTTAATTTACCTAGAATATTGTCATAGGAACGGGAAATTAATTTGTTTCCGTTACGTTACAAAACCGTTAAATCGGTGTTGACGACAGTCAGCTTTGGGGCATAGTTGATGTTATAAAAGATAGTATAATAAGTAATATCAACTGAGTCAAAACAGATTTAACTATTTTTTAACAAGTGCAATTATTTTTCAACTAGTTTAAAAAAAAAAAGTCAATTCCCAGGCCATCTCACACGAGTTTCTTAACCTCATTGTATATAAAGAACTTTTACGTGAGCTTTCAATAGATGGTGTACAATTTATGGCAAAATAATTTAATGAACAACAACATGAACATCAAATGTCATACATTATAAGTGAAAATATATAATTGAATTTGAATTAACGAATAAAAAGCATTTGAACAAGATAGAAGACTATATATAGAAAGAGTGTGAGCCTATAGTAGAAATTTAAAAGAGAAATTCGAGTCTCTTCTTTGAACAAAAAGTATTCTATTAACATTTAACATGAAACAGATGAATCGCATAATTTTGATAAATGTGGGACAAGTGGAAGAGGTGAAACAATTTGTATACTTGGGATCTAAATTTACATGTGAAAGTGATACTGAAATGGTGCTCTGCACGCCTTTATGAATGGCCAGATGGTGTCTCAAAGGGACAGACTGATTGAGCATGGGGGAGTGATGGTGCCAACAATTATATAGTGTAAGTTGGGTATGGCAGAAGAAGCATAATAGTAAAATAAATGTGGTAGAGATGAGAGCGTTGAGCAGTATGAGTGGATTGAAATTGAGTGACTAAGTAAAAAATAGTGTGAAAGGAGAACCTTGTGGTATAAAAAAAGATGTAGTGACTAAAATTGATAAAGGTATGCTGTGATGGTTTGGGAACGTAGAGAGAATGAATGAAAGGAGACTGACAAAAAGCGTTTATGAGTTAAAAGTAAATGGGAAAGTTGGAAGAGAAAGACCAAGGCGAACGTTCCTGGACCAAATCCAGGTCATTTTAAATAAGGGCCAGGTCAACAATACTCTAAACCGAAGAACTTGTATGAAAGGTTTAATGATAAAGCGAAAGAAATATGCAAGGAACGTGGCAAGTGGAATGAAGTAGTCTCTTATATGTATTAACGATAGAAAAATTGAACAAGGTTCTTTGATCTGAGTTTCATCGTTCTTTAACGTGGGATTTCTGTAATAGATTATTATTTTATTAACTATTATATCTATATAAAAATACAATAAATAAAGAAGCGGCATTTGTATTGTTTATTTCATCGCAGCATATATTTGGTACATTGTTAAAGGTTTATTCATTATAGATTGCCATAATCCATTAAGTATAATATACAACACTTCATATTAAATTATGCACTCATGACTGCACGATTAATATACAATAATTATTTATATTTCGTATAAATAAACATACACATAGGTACACGTGATAAAAGATATGGATACAGACCGTACATATTAATAACAATGTATAAACAAGTGAACAACTTTGAACTAAAGATGGCAAGGTTATTTATTTAATAGAAATTTTTGTAAAGTAAATCAAACCTTACCCATTTGTATTAAAGTGTACTTTCCTCTGTTATTTTTAAATGACAATGATATCTGTTACTGCTATAAAATGTCTGTTACTGGTACTGTTATAAGATATCTGTTGCTGTTATTGCTAGTTTTACGTTTTTGTATTTTAAAAAGTTCTTTGTAACTATGGGTTAAGCTTCGATTTAATTTACAACAATTTCTATCAAATTATTAACGTTGCCATCTTTACTTTGAACGCTGTTAGACATAAATAACGCTAAAGTATTTTATTAATAGAAAAACCTCAATTATTCAGGTCATACATTTATAGTTAGATATGTAGCCTGGAGCTTAGCTAATTTTCGTATTTGTAACGATTATATACAACCGTTGTATCATATACAAAACGGCTTTTTCCATTAACCAAGCGATGCGATGTAAAAATCTTTGTTGAAATATTTAAATTGAAGTCTAAAACGTAAGCTAAACAGTATTTTAGATTAGATAGATTTATAAAATTGATTAAATATTTGACAGATACAGGAATCTTATATTAGTTTTAGAATACAAAATCTAATAACTTGTCAGCTAATTCATAATAATAAATTTTAATATATAAGTAGTCGCAGAAATTGAAAAGAGTATCAATTATAGACTGTATTAGAAAAAAAAAACAAATTTGTTACATAATTACAGTCGTAACCGGATATAACGACATTGAAGGGATCGTGTATTTCGAACGTCCGATAGTTGTTATAAGCATTATACGCAAGTAGTGCATACGCATGTTAATAAATAGTGTAGGTATAGGTTATTTTGAAGTACTTGTTTTCAAATGAGAAGTGGAAAATAGAACTAAAAAAGTTTATTAAACTACCTATAATACAAATAGATTTAGATTTTAAAAGTAACCGGTCATTTTAGTCGGTTTTTTTTACCTGAGTCCACTTTTTTCCTGGAACAAATAAATTATTGGTCGCCATAGCTGATAAATATCGATAAAATTGCGTTGTATTAAGCGACGTCTCTCAATCCGATGTCTTGTCTTGGTATGTTTACTTATTACTTTATATAGAGATTCGGTTGTTATAACCGATGTCGTTATATTCTGTTTCGATTGTATTTTATAATTAATTAACTATAATATCGATGGCCCCTACGTATAAAGCGTTAACTTGCTTTGTAGACGTTATGATGGTTTTGTAATATTGATGATTAGATCACACCACTTATCAAACTAGACCATTGTTTTTTGTAATCATAGAACAAGAGGTATTACAGTGATAAATGGGTTTTCTTTAAACCACTGTGTTGCAAAATTAGGAATGACGATTTAGACGTAGTGGTTGTCGAGATATGAGACTTAAAAATTAAAAAAATCACCAATTTAGAGTCACAAATTTGAGATAAAAGTCGTTCTCGCATCGCCTGTACTGGAATCTGCCTTTTATACAATTGTGGAATTAAACAGCATGAATAAACACGTTAAATATGAATGGTTAATACTAATAGCGAGATAACTGGATTTATTTATACGTGAAAAGATTTAAATAGTCAATACCGTTGGTTACAAAGCCATTATAAGGACTTAATAGAGAATCCCTTGTACGAAGTGAGCATTGAAATAGCCTACAGTTCAAGCAACCTTACCGAATATGTACAACAACGAGTTTTTAAAGTATTTTTTTTTAATAATGTACGCGACGTGATAACACTTTTTGCCTATCCATAATGCCAAATCTAGACAAGCTGAAAGACTTAAAGAATTACGATTAGCAATGTATCAATCAGAGTTTGGAAAACGTTAAAAAATTCAGACTGGCCAAAGCCTAATGCCCCATATTACAAACTTTCTTTTGTCTTTCTTCTATTATTACCTGTAGTTATGTTATTTTGTTATAAGTATTGTTATAAGAACATCAAATAGCACATTGTGCCACGTAAAGTTTGATCATTAGAACTTTAAAGATCAAATAATATTCGTTTTGTTAGGATTTTCAGTATAACCTATAAATTTAGGGTTGGAGCTGATAGTTAACTGATGTTAATACCGATTTTAAGCACGATATCGTTTTTTGTATTTAAATGTAGAGTCCTTTGCCAATAATAATATAATGATTGCTTGATACAGATATTTTCAATATTCCTATAGTTCACTTTCTTTCAGCTAATCTAGAAGCGACTAAAACCACTCGTTACAAAAGATATCCATTGCTCTTGTTCTTAAAGGTCCTCTGAATTAATGTTTTGAGTTACATAGATAACTTATTTTATTGCTTAGATAAAGCGACGTGAATTATGGTAAATATTTTCGTAAGTTGTTTTAGAAAAGTGACAATATCAGTGATTAAAAATTCTATATCTTTAGATTGCAGTTTCAGTTACATTTCACACTATTTTATATTTTACGTTAAATGTATGCAAAACTCTTGTAATCGTCATTGTCTAGGCTTTATATATAAGACAATAAATACGTTTAACTTGAAATAAAAGTGCATGCGCACAAAGCACACATGTCAGAAGTGAAACTTCTTTGGCATACTAACTTTTATGTCTTGCTTATATTTAGACAAATCCAAAGCTTTAGATTTCTGAGACTTAGAGGGAGGGTAAAAGAAGAGGTGTTAGGAATTTAATTGTCATTAAAATTGAGCACGTGAAGGAATGAAAGAAGACTGACTTATGAGTCAAGAGTGAATGCGAAAGTTAAAAGGGGAAGACCAAGGTGAACGTTCCTGAACCAAATTCAGGTCATTTTAAATAAGGACCAGGTCAAAAGTACTCTAAACCGACGAACGTATGAAAGGTTTAATGAGAATGAAAGAAGCGAGGTTGATATGCAAGGATCGTGGCAAGTGGAAGTACGTGGTCTCTGCTTACCCCTATGTGCGAAAAATTGTGTATTGAATTAATAAATGACTACTGGCAAATTAAAATGGCACATGTTATTTGTAAATATTAAAACTACTTCAAACGAATTAGCATAAAAAACGCTGCACATCTTCTTGACGCTAAGCACTTTCATTCGTTAAAATTTTACACTCATGCGCCTAAAGAAGTCTCACTATATTATGCATATTTTTGTGTGATATACTTAAATAGTACCAAAAAAACAACGATGGTATACTTTTACATATAACATCAGCTAATTTAGTAAATTGTTTCAGTTATATTTGCTCATAGAAACGTCTATGAGCAAATATAACTGAAACCACTACCTTAATAGATACCGTCGCGTACTTACCTGAAAGTTGTTGTAAAGTTAATTGAATGTGTCTAAATTTGATGATTAAGACATTCATACAAAATTCAAACAAAACTCAAATATTTTATGCTCCTTAACAGTAAACGGTAGAATAATTGGTCCGAATATTTTGCACTTCATTTATGTCATTCTAATATTTATTGTCATTAAAACTTTCAACGCTTTGAACACTTGAATCGAAAATCGTGGATACTATTTACTGTAATCAAGATGAATTTTCTATAAGACCTAGATTTTTTCTTATATTAAAAATGATCGATATAACATTCCGAAGTATTCGAAAACAAAACTATTATGTTTAGAGCACGCTTTTGACTATTTTCTATATATATAAATATTCAGTTTTAGTTCTGTGTATGCTAAATTCGATTTGATGACTTGAACGTCTTACCAATTCACTTTTACTAGCGTAGTATAAGATTGAGATACAGCGAAAACCTTTACGTTGAATAGAATAGTATATTACGCACCTAGTGATGAAAACGCGGGTGGCAATGCCATACTTTCACCCCGTGGTGCATATACATCAGACCCGGATCGAAAGTTCGATAAAAATATAAATAATAACGTTTAAAATAATCTGAAATAAAGTTACATATTGATTCGACTACGTAACTAAGTTGTTTACTATTTTATTTTTGACAACTTTCAAACACAAACTATATAAAAATATGTTTAGATATGCAAACAAAAATACAATAAATCTGCGAATCTTAATTAAATCTTTTAAATAAATTAAAGGAAATGAGTTATAATGAATCGTAAGAAGAATTAAGTGACGATGTGAATACAGTGGATTAAAAATTATGATGGAGCAACAAAAGAATTTGTCACATATTTTGTCCTATAAAACAAGCGCGCATGCGTCGAAAATTTGACGTGCGCACTAAATTTATTGGCACTTTCGTCACCCAACTTAGCGCCGAAAATACGCACTTTCGATGCAGATATGATGAAAATGTTATATAAAAATATGAAGTCAAAACTATTCTTCGAATTTAGGCGGACACTTACCATCAGAAGCATGTTTTTATATATAAAGAAGAGAAGCGAGAAGTCTATTTTAGTAGAATTTTCAAAAATTCGATCTCAATCGAGAATATTCTATATTTACCATGAAGTTTGAACATTAATATTTGAAGCGGAAACTTGAGATTCTTAATATGTAACATTAAATAAATTTTAAATATTATATAAAGAAGAAATGCAGAAAGCTAAATGTGTTTATATTGGTTATTAATAGTCGTACATGGAGAAAATTACTTCTATGTCTTAAATATAATCAAAGCGCCTGTTATTATATTACAACATTGAAAATGCTGAATTGATATTGAGTTTAAGAAGGATTTAAAATATGCGTCAAAATTTCAAGTAATAACATTATAATTATTGATAGAGGCATAAAGAGAAAACTTTGTGCCTTTTCCTTAAACTGGAGTCTGAACTTTTACATATTTAAACTATGTAAAGATGAGGAAACTTAAGCTAGTATTTTCCCTTGTTTATCATCGTATAAACCCTTTCAATCGATGTCCAGAAGGTTTCATACAAATCATTATTTAACTGATTGCGAGGTTTATTGACTGTGATCACAAGTGACAGTAAGTGATGATACAATTAATAAAGACTAAGTCAAAACCTTATAAGAGAAAACTCTGAGAACCTCTGCTAGCATTAAGACCTCTCACCATTATCTCAGCCATGTATATTTTAGAGTGAAGATAATTCAGAAATCATTTGTCGGACTGAGCATACGTATTTTTAACCGAAATCAGTTTTCCATTTGCCTGTATATAATTTTAAGTAATATGTCAAAAATATCCTTTTACAAAAGGCATATTATAATGTTGAAGATTATTTAAGCGATAAAAATTTATTTATTTATTTATTTATTTATGTTATATATTAAAATGTTTGCACGTAACTCAATTTGCACGCAGAAGCAAAATATTCACATTGTAACCTACAAAACTATTGAAAAACGTCACCGCTGAGTTTCTCACTGGTTAAATAAAGCATATTTTGATTTTATGCCTTATGAAGAACTCGTTTCTAAACGCAATCAAATATTTCACTTAATATTATTAAATATTTGTTTTTTAAATTTAAATGCAATAGTTATACTGATGCGCGTGTGTAATGCAATGGCTATTTTGAAAGGAGTGGTTTTTTTTTTAGGTTCAGCTGTCAACAATAATCGATTTTTTTTAAACGACGCTAGGCTGCGTTCACTTCTCGGTTAACTTTTAATAATATTTCGACTGACCATAATTGTTACGATTATTATGTAAAGTGTTGTTAAAGTTTCAAAATAAAAATCGATTATTCTTGTCATAGTTAGCATAATGCTTAACAATTTTTTTTTATAATAAATACAACTTACAGATACAATTTTTTTTAAATAATAGAACTCTCATGCAAGCAGTCTTTTAGTGGCTCGATATATATATGGTCTTACATTTTTTTAATGCAATAACCTCATTGTTTTTTTTTAGTTTAGCAGAAATGATGAGAGAATTAACACCTTAAATATTATAATAGTAAAATAACCTTTATAAAGTTTATCAATGTGATTGTAATATTTTTTATACATCCAAAGATTTTCAAAGTAATTAAAACATTTTAAATTACTCTAGTTATATTGCCATTACTCACAAATTTTTTATCAGATATTTAAATTCACATGATTAATTTGCAGTTATATTATCAACTACAACATATTTAATGTAATGAGTTTTAAATTTCTCGCCTTATTGTACTTTTAATTTTTTAATGATTGAACATTGAGTTTCGACAGTAATTTCAAAGAGTTCTTAAAACGTGACAAATGATGTAATCTGGTATAATTATACATTAATGAGATAGGTGGTATCACGTCTACTATCACAGAATCTTTTACCAGAAAACTGAGAGTTTTATGTAGGCATACATTTATTACTGCGCTGTACAAGAAAATCTTAGAAACACACTTAATATGTACTTGAAACGCCTTGAACTGTAATCTTATAACAGGCTATGTTACATTAAGTACGTACATACATTGAATATTATTGTTATTAACACAACTTATTGTATCAAGAACATTGAATAGATTGTAACATTTGTTAAGATTTATTTTAAAATATATGTAAAATTTGCAAGACAATATTCAACATTATTATAAACATTTGAAACATGTAATCATCATCACTCACACTTCCGCATGATTATTGCCAAGTTGATTTCGGTCATTGGATCTTGGTCTGCCAGGACGGTCGCAGGTTCAAATACGAATAACCACAAACGATGGGCTCATAGATTTATTACTTGTAAAAACTGTGGTACGTTACAAAATATTTTCACTTACATTCCAAGACTAAAATCGTCTATTTAATTTTATAATAGAACAGATCTAGCGCTTAAAAACTTAATAAAAATCTACGCAATTAACCCACCAAGAAATATGACACATATTTCTTATTATTAATCGAAATTAATACAACGCCAACTTTTGTGGAGGGTCATTGTGCTTCGGGATAATTATATGAAAATATTCCTATAGTTAGCATAAATCGAGATATTAAGTTAAACAAGTCATAGCTCTTTTAAAATGGTAAGACTTTACGGGATGAACCTCCACAATTAGGTACTTACAAACTAACCTAACGAGCACAGGTCCGGAAGATAGAAAACATTACACATACCTATAACATTGGGTGTTTAATTTTCAACCGTGCATACTATCGAGACCACTAAATATTTTGAATATTCGCTAAACTGTGCGTTTATTGAATTTTTTTTAACTTTTAATTATTTACAAAATGATTCTTACGTTACGGTTAAGGATGGCCTAGAGTAGAAAAATTCGAAACACGGCCAAATTAAACGCCTATAAAGAAACAGCATCAGAACCCTCTTCTTAGATATACACAAAAGTAGTCGCATTCACTCACAGTAGGATGGAGGCCCTAGAGGCCGTGCCGACATTATTTGCCGCCGAGACCGAATTTCATGAAGATGAGCTCCTTGCCTTTGCTGAGAATATCTCCTCCTGGTGCGGTCATCTCCGTGAACTTTTGCATGAGGTTGGGTTGTGATGTCGGGGGCTGAGCTTGAGAGGTAGGTTGGGCTGTCGGTGCTGGGACTACTGCGGGGCCACCGCGCCGTGCTGGTGAAGTACTAACTGCTGTGGTTGTGCCTATAGGGGGCATGGCAGTGAGTGCCCCCGTAGAACCTGGTGACTGTACAGTTGGTGTGCTGACGTTACCAGCGGTCGTGCGTGCGATGGTCGTCTGTGGAGCGGTCACCACGCCTCTCCCCCTCGCCTGCTGCTCACATATATCCAAACAATCTTTTAAGAATGATTGTATACTTTCATCACTTTTCATCAACTATAGAAACAGCTAAACTCGTTTTGCAAAATATCGGAAACATCGCCCGTGTATTGTTAAGTAGACGTCCCTCTTTTTGAGTCTATTTGGACGGATTAAAGTTGATCATAAAATGAATGATCTTCCACGTAATATTCACGATATTATTTTAGTTACACAACCCCGATATTTCGTAAAATGCGTATAGTCAAATTCTATAGTTAATTATTCGATATCTACGAGAGCTGATTTTCTCAACAACTTTGAACTATGAACTCAAATGCATCTAGCGTTGTTATTAATGCAACAACTGTTTGTATGTTTTATGAAAACTAGCGAATTCAAATGTATTCGCTACAGGATGTAAATGGGTAAAGAAGTATTGAAAACATTTCCAAGAACTTTTAGTTATTACATTATATGAATTACCTTTTCTAAATCTAATCATTACATTGTTGAATTGGTTTGAACATTGGATTTGATGTTCTTCTAGATTAGGAATAAATTTTAAGATTTACATAAATTGATCATACATACATGCATAAACTAAAACGGTATTTGCAACATTAAATATTATACATTATTATTCATGCACTGCCATACACAAAAGCAAATTAATATTTGTTTTACACAAATGCGAAAAACTCTGTAAGTTATGAAAATCTTACGATTCTTGCTTTGATCTATGTGAAGTCTATTGCGAAATTGAAAAGTATCATGCCTTGAAATTACACAGAATTAAAGTCGTACAACTAAACGATTACGCAGTTTTTTTTTGTTAAATAATCAATAATAAAAACACTTAAACAATATAAACACGTTACACGACTATTTCTTGAAAGTGAACGTAATCGTCTAGAAATGGACCACATTCACAGGGTTCAGACACGTTTTCGACATTACGGTGAATGGGTTATGGTATATTTGATGTACGTGAAGTATACGCCAGTGTTGTTTTGTACTAGTTTTGTATGATATGGTCCAGTATGACATGATATCTAATGTGTAGAAACCTCGATGGCTTGTCCGAACGTATCATGGACCAAACAGAACATTAGGACGTAACGGCCATTATTAGCTATACACTGAGCTTTGATGAAACGTATCATAATAAAAAGGAAGAAAATAAATAACCAAATAATAATATAGTGAAAACAAATCTAAAAGTATGAAGTGGTAGACGAACTAAAGAAAACGACTAGCATCCTTGCATAATTTGAACGTATCGTTGTGGGGTCAAACTTTATAAACGGTAATTTTTTACCTGAGAATTCGCCTGTTCTGGATTACTGGCGCATGTGTTGTGGTCTAACTGAGAAGGGGGAAGAGGGCAGGCATCTAGCAAACAGACAATACACACAACATATATAGTGACCACAGACAACCACTTGAATCTTGGATCACACCTCACGCACATCGTGGACTCTGTGCAATGCTATGTTGCGTGTATTAGACCAGCCTACCTTGCGTGAACTAATGTGACGGCTTTCTCGATAAAATAATAGGAAAGTTATGACAAAACAAAAACAGAATAGATAGTCAGAAAGATAACGCAGACGGAAACAAAATAAAGTTGCCCTCAAATCATTGCTGAAAAGTTAAAAGAAGTTTAGTTATTTGACTTTAGTGTTTCGTTGTATATTCAAGTTTACGCGTGTGGGACTTCGATGTCTGTGACTGTGTAATCCAAGATAGTGTTTATCAGCATAGTGTACACCAAGAGTCTTTGTGCTCCGTGGATTGCAACCGGACTCGCGTAATATCTTACACATAGTCTACAGTGTAATAACTTTTACAATACGATTTTATCATACAGTTAAATGTTCACTACTAAATGATACCTTCATATAATACTTCGAAAAGGCTTAAAACTCGCAACGCGAGTCCCATAGCAATCTTAAGACCGTGTACAGAGAAGATGATAGAAGTTACCAGAGCAAAATAGCGAGCGTTTTTCAGTAGTCACACAGCAAGTCCAAGGTGCAAACATGAAACACTCAAAGCTCTTGTGATCAGAATAAACTCCGATCATCAGCTGGACTTACCTAAACTGTTAAAATAGTATTTTTTTTTCTAACAGGGAAAGTAACTATGACAGCAAATATTGAAAAGCCGTTCGCGGCTCTACACAGTACATTACAAAAAAAGGTTTGTTCAATACGTTACCTGTTTTTCGCGGATGATTTCGTGGTGCCGGTGCTACATTATCTCTAGGAGGAGGCGGTGGACCACGAGCCCCAGGGCCTGGAGGTGCACCTCGACCACGTCCTTGTCCACCTCCTGGAACATTCGAACCGGCGATTGGTGTTCTACCAGCCACAACGCCAACACCTGCGCCAAAAAATATTTCTATATTTTAAAGCCCAAACTAACATGTTCAAATTAAAAGGTCAATGATGTTAATTATTTAATTTTGTTTATCGTTTTACTGCACTAACCTTGACTAGCCTGACCTCCTGCTCCGTATTGGTCTGTGGCTTCCGCTAAGAAATTGCTTGGCACTAGTCCTCTTACACCCTCGATTTCTGCCATAAAGAAGCCATCATCGTCCATGTCTCCGTAAACGTGGATAATTTGTCCAGTTTGAAAGCTCAGCTCCGCCTGAAACAGTTTCATTTAATATCAATGGTATATTCGTAATCCTTATGTATTTATCTATCTTAATTCCACACAGTACAATTAACACCTTTAAACTAGTCTGGCCAATATAAAAATTAGCTTCGAGGACCTATAGGTGTTTATAATGTAATTTATTTTTTACGCCGTACTTACGTCAGCATCAACATTAGGGCTCAGCTCCTGAGGGTCATAGTCATAAAGTGCTACCATTCTTCGAACAGGTTGATTGGCATATGCATCCGTCCATCTATCCCGGGGCTTAGCAGTAGTTTGCCCAGTGGCTTCTTGTTCTGATACTTCAGCCACCATATTGTGGGGTACATATCCTCGACGTCCACGACTTTCACCCCAATAAAATCCGTCGGCATCTTTATCACCCCAAACCTATGGCAATTAAAGAAATTATTAATTGCTGCGGCAAATAGGTATATTTACATCTACCAAAGTTTGTATGATGAATTGGAGTTTAATTTATTTTATGTTATTTAATTATCTTATTTTTTGATTATGTCTCTGCTTTAGGACTTTCTATTTTGTAAAGTGCTGATATTTTTGTTCTAATCATATCTTTGTTTTTTATAACTTTGTAGTTTTATTTGTAATAATTATTGTTATGTCGTTATATTTTAGTATTTCATTTTTCATTTTTGACGTATTTTTTTAATGTTTCGGCGATTGTACAAATATAAGGAGCAAGCTGAAAGGCATCATTGTAAATATGTCAGAGCATTTAGCAGAGGATCTTGCTCCAATTCGCTTTACTGTTGTAGTTCTTTTAGTTTTTTGTCTTTGTGTTGTGTGTCTATATCCTCTTTATAAAAATTAAGAAAGTTCCTTTTATTATAACCTTCAAAATTTTTTGAATATACATACCACGTCCCACGGAAAATTAACATTGTTGTTAATATTATAATTATTTTACAATAATCTGAGCTTTCTTTCTAGACATTCGCAATATTTATACCTACTTTGGAATTTTTAATATACATTACCTTGATTATGTCTCCATCGCTGAATGGTAATTCTTCATCACAACTTTCCGGGTTTGGACTCATAGTTGCTGGATCGTAGTCAAATAAAGCCATAAAATATCGACACCTCTTAGATTGCGGATGACCTTGTTGTGGACGCTGGCTTTGCGGAGGACCCCTAGGACCCATTGGAGGGCCACCTCGAGGACCATATTGAGGACCTGGTCCTTGTGGTCCTTGTTGCAATTGCTGCTGTAATAACAAGAATGACTTTATAGACATAACATAAATATAGAACACGATTGAAATATATTAAATTTCGTATTTCGTATAAATTGAATGTTTAAATACTTTTTTAAATTAAAACTTATTATTTTTGAATTCTAAATAATAAAGCTAATGCTGTTACATTTTATTTATATATTAAATTTAATATTTCATACCCCCCTATTACAATTTCTGATTTTTTACCCTTTTTCATTGATAAATTAATTACGGCCAATGTAGCCGAATTGATAATAAATTACAGATTTCAAATAGGAATGGTTCCATAGACTATCTCTCTAAAGAGAAGAATAACTCAACTTTTTGTTGTTGTTTGTAAAAAATATATAAAAGTCATTAATAATATGCTTATAAACCTGGTGCGGGTTAGGCGGACGTCCCCTTTCATGGTGATTTCTAGGCGGAGGGTTCTGATACTGCTGAGGTTGATTGGGGTATTGATTCGGCTGGTTACTTGGGAATTGGCCGCCCTGTTGAAAGGGGGGTTGCTGCGTGCCATGGTAAGCTGGTGTATTCGGGAACTGCTGACCCGAAGGCGGCTGCGACGCTTGAGCAGGTTGGGACGGCTGCTGCTGACGTCCGTACGTACCAACACATTAATAAGGTTAGATTTTCTATAACGAACCCCACAGCAATTTATCAAGCTTACAGCCATATTAACTTTTGGCGTATGCGATCATAAGCAATTCATACATTACCTTCATTTTAATTTATAACATTCCGCTGAAATTCTATTCAATCCCCATGCACAACGAAAGCTAGCGTGCAAGACTTACATTTGAAACCACATCGTCCATTGCTTAGATATTTTGAACGGTTTTTGATCTTGTCAGAGTTTGCACAGAGGTATCCACATATTAAACCATTTATGGACAAAGTTTATGTTAAAGTATTAAGAAGAGTGTATAAGGATAATTATTAACGAGTCGAAGCCAAGACAGCATGCAGAAACAGTCATACAAACACGCTGCGCATGCTCGGATGTTTTGATTCTGTATCGAGTGCTCTGTGGGGACATTAGACCTATAGTATTTGCCGGGCAAGGTACGTGGTTATTTGTCTAAAGACCTGCGTAGTGTAGAACCTGTGTAGTGTGTCGAACATCGAAGACGTGACGATAACAACATAGAAGAAACGAAAGTGAAAACTTGTGATTGGATCCGCATAATATTGAAAGAGAAGAGAGCAAAGTGAACAGTGCTAGCACATGAAGAGCACATCGATGGCATTTATTAGATATCGCAGACCTGCGGCCGGCGGCGCGTTGCCTCTTCCTCCTCGCTACTGGCCTCCACTGCTCCCTCTTTAGTGATTTCGATGGCCGGTATCCCCGATTGCTGATAGGTAGGTACCACACGGTCATTCAATATTTGTTCTTTTATGTTAAATCATTTTTCTACCAATAGTCATGAATATGGTTGTGACATTCGGCAAAACAAGTGTACTGAATGACATAACGTTATAACTGGCATTAAGTAACGCTGAAGCACGAAATAATCATATAAGCATACCACGAGATAATAACACATGAGAAGGTCTTTATATAAAGATTTACATTTAGGGTTGGTGGATAATATAAATTGAGAGCAACTGAAGCCGCAAAGTGAAGCCAAAGTGAAAGTAAAAGTAGCCTGTCGTGAAAGCGTTCCCTTGCTTCTAAAACACTCGAGTCTTGTTGAAATGATGGCCGATAAGTCTTTTATTTTGCGATGATTTATACCAAAATATTTCATAAGTAAACAGGATTTTAGAGCGATGTATATTTTTTATATTTGAGTAGTGTACAATCAATAAGTTAACATGAGGATATAAAGTATATGTTGACCTGGTGATGTGGAAGTCTAATTTAAAAGTGTATATCAAATATCAAACAAACTTTTCAGATAACTCTATTTGCTTATCAAAAAGCTAATTGTTTATTCAAACTATTAGCTATGATGTGAATATTAAAATACTAAATAAACTCTTATATAGAGTATAGATATAAATTATGCAGTAATTAGACATTAGCTAACATATATTCTTTTACTACAATAGGTTATTCAATTCATACTACTGTTATATATGTACATAAGCATACTCAAAGATAATATCGTCTGATGTATGAATTATAGTCGACTACGTCAGTATACGATGCTATTAAAATACGAGCACACTGTGTAAATAATAAAAGAAAACTAACAAAATAAAATATATCAAAAAACCAAATCTATAAATCTAAACAAAACGTGTTAAGAAGATGATAAAACAAAATTAAATAAAAGAATATAAAAGACGTGTTAAAATTCCTTACCGAAGGGGTTATTTTGTCGAATATACTCTTTAGGAGGCCTGTGCCGAATCCGCTCGTAGGCTATGGAAAGGTGTATAATAGTTATGTGAGAGAGAGAGAGAGGCAGGGTTATACTTTAAATGGTACGTAAACAAAATGAGCTCCATTAGAGGTTTCTGTCTGTGTCACAAAATACAAGCTCTTTATTTGTTCTAAGTATACGGGTATCTGTAGGGTGTCGTGCACTGTTAGGTATCGGCCAATAGCACTAGAGACTACTGATCTAGTCGCAAGCATTATGCATTTAATTTTGATCGCTCGAGCCGAGTGCATAGCTATACGTAATCGATGGCGCGCGTGATTGTGTTGGAACCGATTGGCAGAGAACTACTCGACATTTAGAAGATGCCAGCGACAGAACCACAGGAGAGAGTATAAAGAGTGCAGTTTGCAACACCGAATTTATACGAGAAGCTGTTTCTTTGCCTATAAAGAACAATCAAATTAACGCAATTAAATTTATACATAACCATCTCAAGGGTATTAGCAAAACCTTATGAAATAGCTTCTCTTATAAATAAAGAGCGAATGACATTTATATAAATAACAACATCTAAGAAGACCCAAATAAAAAGGATAATAAAATAAAAGTAAGCATTAAAACATTTTGTATACAAAATAATGAATAGTGGCGAACTGATGAATTAATTTTACAAACAAATAGTTACAACATTGATTTACAAACTAAAAATACACAAAGTGCTGTACCAACATTTATTAATAGTTATTTCAAGGTTTTAAATGGTATATTTCAATGTATATTAATTAATTCAAAATATCCGTAATAAAATTAAAGCATATAATACAAATATATTAATTCAAATGAAAAACAAAAATAAGTTTAGGTTACGAAAATTTATAACTGTTAAAGAAGATGGTCCATTTTCGGTGTGCTTTTCAAATTTAAATCAATAAAAATTGATGGGAAATAAATTAGATATTTGAATATCTTGCAGAACAACAATTACATGTAATTTACTAAGTTAAAACAATAGTACCCTCTAAACTTACAAATATAGTACAAATCTGCAAAATGGATCTTTCAATTTTGCATTTCTTTGAGAGAAACAATATTTTTGTAGTAAAATTAGAATTTAATTTAAAATTGACATTGTAAAAAATAAGCTAATATGTCTCTAATAAAATGCATGCACACGTACTTGGCCAGAGGTTTATACCTGTTTGGACCATCTCCTTTTTAAAACATATGATGATAACAAATAATACAGTAGGCGTTAGAAATGTTTATAAATTTTCACCTGAGTTGTTTGTGGGTCATGACGATTGTTCGTAGGGAATATTTCCTTGTCGGAAAGATTCTCGTCGTGCTCTATAACTTGTTGATGCTGTTGGTATGGTTGCGGCCGTTGCCCTCGAAAACCCTGTGCTGGTTGAATGGGACCAATACCTGGCCCACGAGGAACCCTAGCCACCACTCCACGGAGCACAGCAGGTGGTATAGCTGTAGGAGCACTATCGCTCGACTGGCTGTCTCGTGATTTGGTTCGTACCTGTAAATAAGTTTTGGTATATAATTAACGTAATTGAATATGAAAAATGCAAATAAAATAAGTTAGAGCATACGCCTTGGTCAACACACGTGATAATTCAGAAAATTGTGCGTATTATAATATATAACACAGCGCTCAAGTAGCCAGTCTAAGCGGTACAGTACTCACAGTAACGCATTTTGGATTGAGGCCGATCAATTTGCCAATGTCGATGAGTGCATGATCACCGGTCGGTGAATCGACATCTGTCACCTTCTTCCCGTCAGCGTATACTGCGTATCCAGTAACTGGTCCAGAGGCAGGGGGGCGAAGCACCGGCTGCCACGTCACAAGCAGTGTCCCATCCTGTGGTCCAGCTTCCACCTGCGACACCGCACCAATCACCACCAACAATCCAGCCATTTTGTTTAGGCCAATTGGTTTATGACATTTATTCACATATACTATTAAGCCACATTGAGGGAGGTTTCTGACAAAACAAAGGGAAGTACTAAACTACCAACAACGTGAACGGAATCATTAAAAATTTGTCCTGGCGCTGGATTAATGGTTGCGATTGACGCGACTTCTTCGAACGTTCCATTGTGCCGCGTGCTTGGAGGTCGTGATATTTTACTTAAAAGGGAAAGGGTAGTGTATGACTTGTGAAAACTTTATTGTACGGGACTTGAATCACACACTTCGTGAGCGTTGAAAAGCATTGTTTAAGTGCGTGTGCTACAACGCTGACACAATTTCATTATTTCAAAAGCCAGTTCTGTAAATATTATTTTTTATTTACATAACTGTTTCAGTGATAACATTCAATTCAAAATAATATATAATAATTATACGTATGAGCTAGATATTTCAAAAGGTTGGGTTCGAATTAATGTTTATGCGAGCAGGATATGTGAGTGTAGAGTGTAAAAAAAATCGACGAAAGCATGCTTAAATATTCATGCTATTATTGTAAGTACTAATAATTTGTACCATTATTTCGTTTGGCGGATCTGGTAGACCTTTCGGTAAAGTTCTGAAGTCTGTGTAAGCTCCAGGAGCTTCTTCGATTGGAGCTCCAGGTGGACCGGCCCTTAAGTGCTTAGCCCTTACAGTAACCCGATATTGAGTACTAGGTGAGAGGCCTGTTATTGTATGTCTATAAACACCCGGTTTCACTGTGCGGACCTAAAAGATATTTTAGATTGTAGAATGTGTATCGATATATTAGTGTTATTAGGAAAAATTTGTTATTTTTCTCAGAGGCCTACTTACCTCTACATTATTAACGCAAACGACATGCTGATGATTAGAATTGGCAGGTAACCACGATATTACAGCTTGAGAACAAGTAACTCCGCTTGCCCTCACACACGTAGGTCCCATATTTCCAGTGTCCCGACCAATCACCATAGTACAAGCTGCATCTCTTGACGTACGCCTCGTGGCTGTCACTGAACGGACGCTAATACGATGTGGCTTTAAAATTAATAAATATTATATTAGTATATGTTGAAACGTGGTAACAATAGATATATAAATACTCGCAGAAAAGTTAAAGGTGCAAAACTAAACATAGTGACGCTTACGCTAAAGTAATGGTGCTCGGATAAATAACATAAACGGCTTCTAAATGATCCTTATATTTAAATAACTTTGATATTATTAAAAAAAAATCTATTGAATAAGTTGAAGCTCACCCGATTGGCGTCTACGCCTTCAACCAGAGCTCGCGTTCGTTCGGTTGCTTTAACTGTAGTTTTCAGGACACCGTCGACGTAAACGTGGTAACTTTCGATGTTTGCTTGTTGGACTCCCTCAGGCGCCGTCCAACCAATCAACACGGATTTGTTCAGCTGTCGCTCCAATGTCAGCTGGCGCGGTGCCGGCACTAGCGACGAGAAAAACAGCTCGGCTGTTCAGGTTTGAGGGCAGATCGCGAGTTGGAATCAGCCAAGCAGGCGAAGTGCGAGTGATATGCCATGAAGCGTGCAGCGAATTCCGAGGTAAGAGGAGAGGTTAAATTGGAAAGGATAAAGGTTTAACTATAGATCTCTATGGCTACAATCATTATAGGATGAGCGATCAAATGAATTTATCCTCTGGTTAATAGTATATAAAAATTTATCACATTATTATTATTGTATACTTAAAGTGCAAGGCTGTGACAAGAGCATGCAAATGTTGAAAGTATGGTCTAACGATATTTAATTATGTAAACAAAATGATCAAAGTTTTTAGCTCTATTTTTATATTTAAAAACTTTAATAGGATGGCACTGTGAGGGTCTGATCTAAATGGTTCGAATTCTAATATGGATGTAAATGATAGTTCGATTTGTTTTATCTAGAGTTAATTTATGACGCTATAATAGATATAAAAAATATGTTATTGTAATAATATTCTTACCATTGTCATCGTCTTCAGGTCCTTCGTTTATATCTGCCATTTCACTAAGGCGTGCCACGTCTCTACTTAATGATAAATCACTTATAGCAGTAGTTGCAGTTTCATCTGCGTCACGCAGTGTCGCTACAACGGCCTGAGAATTCGTATATTATTTATTTATTTACAAATATGAATAAATAAGAAATCAAGTAAAAAAATTAATGAGCGCACATAGTTTATTACCTGATGAAACTCCAAGAGGTCATCTCCAACTAATCTTTGAACAAAATTTGCGGGCACAAGTCCACGTCGGCCGTCCAATAATTCTGCATCGAGCATTGTAGCACTTGGATCCGGTGGACCCCATACTAAGAGGTAATCGCCAGCACAGATAGATAACTCCCCTTCTGCAGTTTCAACTCTAAAAATGTTACACATTTGACCTACCGCTTTTGCAGTCATGCATAACAATATATATGTATGTTGATAAAACTTTAGGCACTTACTCGGGCGGTTCGTAAGAGAATCTAGCAATGTATACACAGCATCTACCCTTTCCCGGTATATCCAACATATCCACTTGAGGTTCAGATGGTCCACCACCGTTCATATAATGCGTATTTCGGACTGAAAATACGAATGTTTAAAACTCTCAATTAATTTTCCACGAAAGGAAATTAGAATGTTGAACAATCAGTAACATACCGTCTACGTCCAACATGTTATTGGGTAGAAGTCTTATAGCTCTCGGACCTCGATCATGAAGAAATGTGTCTAAATTTCCTATTCTATCAGTTCCAAATTGGCCATCTAATCCGATGTTCCAAGAAGGTTGATGTGGAGTTACTGGTGTTGCAGCTCTAACCATAGATGGGTTATTAGTCCCATACCGACTTAATCCAAGATCAATTTCATCTATCGGTTTAAGTTTAATATTCATAGTATTTGTTCCCAAGCCACTTGATAATAATGGATTTGTATATGTACCAGGGCCAGCCCCGTATGCACTCGTTCCCGTTAAACTAGTATTCAATGCTCCCAGTTGAGTGCTCCCTGTCAGATTAGTTAGAGGGTTTCCCAGAGCACCAGTTAAATTTGTCGATAAACCAGCAAGTGCACTCGAAAGTCCTCCGGGTATACTAGTGGGGGGGTTATTTAAGCAACTAGTGATTCCAGTTCCCGTCATAGTACCAGTAATTGCTGGCCCAACTAACGTTCCGCCCAAGCTCATAGCAGATACATTTCCAAGATTTTGAAGATTTGATTGTAAACCTGCCAATGTGCTTGAGATTTGATTTATGTTATTTACAAGAGGAGCTGTAACAGGATTTGTGAAGGTAACTTGATGGGTATTTGTCAAACCAAAGGAAGCAGATACTGGGTTTGAATAGGAAGTAGGGTTGTGCGCACTCATTGAATAAGCCATAGAATTGGAACTAGGGGCTGTGAACTGAGATGTTGCATGTAGTGAGGAAAGAGTGGGCATGGTATTACTCTGGCAGAGAACTACATGGCCCGTTGCACTGGTATACGAATGAGGTAAAGGCGATGGCGTCGGTGAATGAAATTCTCCAAGAGCTTGATTTGACCCGCTTGATTGTATACCTGTCAGATAAAACAAGTATTTAGATGGCAAGTCTATAATTGGTATATTTTTTTATTAAAAAAAGTTATGAAAAAATGCTTAGGATAATATTAGCAACAGTGCGAGTTTATCGTACAAGGAATTGAACAAAAGCACTTTAACTAACCGTGTGTCGTAGATCTAGAATGTTCCAATTCGGCCAGAATACGATTATCTTGTTCGATCTTTGCCATAATCCGCTCTATTTCAGAGGCTGGTTGCGTGGCATGTGTTGACCATGTAGCGGTGGTGGTTGTACCGCGTGCCCGCATGGCTGACGACAATTCCAACTGTAGCTCTTCACATCGAACCGTTTCTAATGCAGCCTGGATTACGAAATATGTACATTGAATATTAGAGCGTATTTCGTTAATTGTAATGAAATTTTAATTAAATATTCCAACTAACCTATTATTCCACCAAAATCACCTTTTTTTAACATGAAGTAAATTATTACTTTAACATTTGTTTTCTTTTCATAAAATTTACTTACTTTTGACTGCATCCGTTCTACGTAATGCCATGATTGGCAGTAACAGTATCTGTATAATTTTTCATGTAATTCAGAAACCAACATACAATGAATAGTAAATTATTAAACGAGGAGTGACAAATGTTATTTGTAAATATTAAAACAACCTTCAAAAGAGCGCTGTACAACTTCATGACGCGATTCAACCGTAAAAATTTTACTCTTATGTTTCTAAAGAAGTTTCACTTCAATAAAGCATAAGCCAAGTGGTGAGACGAGTGGATTTAAGTTCATAGGAATATAATTTTCGTAATTTTTACCTTTTTCTCAAGTTCACGTACTCTCGACTGCAGTTGTTCTACGTTGTGCGAGTCGTGTGGTGAGCGTTGCGCGTTCCTGAGCTGGGCGAGTGCGTCTGCGTGTGCGCGTTCTGCGTCTGCTCTAGCGCGCTCCGCGTCACGCAGTCGTCGCGAAAGCGCGTCGGTCTCACCACAGCTCGTCATGCCGTAGGCGCTCATATTCTGGTAAATTTACACAAATATATCACTGAAATTCTAATTCCGAAAATTCTTTATTCAAATAGGCCTTCACAGCACTTTTGTAGTCTCATTTGTCTGAGTCTAGACTGTTGGGATTCAGTAGCGACTAGTTACCACTCTTCCAGTAAAGTCGTACCACCAAACGACAAATTTGCATTCCAGTACGATTCTGTATAAGTCAGTGTCGCAAAGATCACGCGATTCTTTAACAAGTTACCCAAACAACATTGCGTCCAATGTTGTTTCTACCGAAACAAGTGTAGCTACAAAAATGATAATTAATTTTTGTACCAAAAAAGCACGCTTTGACCTATTTTCAATTTACAAATCAATGGAAAGCTCGTGTCTCGTTACTCAACCGTGATAAACGGCGCCGCGGTACTGGTGTATGAATAATTTATTGATTTTCTGTTAAAATTGACTGATACAGGTACCTATTCGCCCTTCACACTTTGACGTCAACGATAGAAGCTGATACGGAAATTTGATGTGTCCCATAAAATAACCCTTTATACAACCAATCGAGTACTTAACAAGCAATTGAAGTGACACCTTATGCCATTTGGTCATTTTAATTAATTTGATTGAGCGTTACTTTGTCTTTAACTGTGGTGATATTACAAATGCGACTGTTTCTGGTTGTTGTTTTAGAAGACCTATATTATCTTTGTCTAGTTTAGAAGGTTTATGTTGATAAGGAATGTAAAATGGTAAAAGTGACGTAAGTAGCAGCATATTGACGTCCCACAGCTGCGCACAGGCCTCGTCACTCATTGGACTGAGGATTGTTAGTGCAAAGGCGTATACATGCAGAGCATCACGCTTCATTCCTATAGGGGTGGACAGAGACCACGTCTTTCCCCTTGCCACGATCCTTGCATATCTCGCATCTTTTATTCGTATTAAACCTTACATACGTTCGTTCGGTTTAGAGTTATCTAGACCTGGCCCTTATTTAAAAGGTCCTGGATTTGGTCCAGGAACATTTGCCTTGGTCTTTCCCTCCAACGTTCCCATTTATTCTTGACTCAAAATTCTTTTGTCAGTCTCCTTTCATTAATTCTCTCTACGTGCCCAAACCACCTAAGCATACTTTTCTCTATTTTAGTCACTGCATCTTCTTCTATATCACAACGATCTCCAACCATTCCTTACTTTGTCACTTAATTTCAATCCACTCCTACTTATCAATGCTCTCATCTCTACCGTATTTAGTTTACTTTGATGCTTCTTCTGCCATACCCAACTTTCACTACCACACATAAGTGTTGGCACCAACACTCCTCCATGCCCAGCCAGTGTGACACAGCCCTTTGAGACACCATATAACTATTCATAAAGGCGTGCAGCAATATTTACCATATTCCCTGCATTCACTCTCCTTTCAATGTCATTTCGCATCTTCAGAGGCCCAGCAACCTGTCCTGATTTTGCTGAGTCAGAGATTTTTCTACTGATATCATTCAATTTTGTTTTTAAGTTGTTATTATTTGTTCTGTAATTCCTTGTTTGAGAAACGTTCAAATAATAATGATCTTAAATATGACACCCAACTTTATCCTTAAAGTTGTATGAAACGTTTAACTTTATTACACCCTGAGAGTTATTATTGGTTTTATGTTAATGTGGCCTAAAACTACCATTATGTTTAAAAAAATAAAGCATAAGCCAAGTGATAAACTCATGAGGACTATTATCTTCCCCATATTTCTATACGCTGCTGAGACGTGGACACTGCGAGATGTGGAAAGGCAGAAAATAGATGCTCTAGAAATGTGGTGCTGGAGAAGAATGCTTGGAGTTCCGTGGACCGAGTTTCGAACAAACGTCTCGATACTTCAAGAACTCGGCATCAAACAGCGTCTATTCTCACTAGTACAATCTCGCATTCTGACATTCTTCGGACACGTTTCTCGGCGTGACAACCAGTCCATCAAACCCCTCGTCGTTCAAGGAAAAGTGGAAGGCATCAGACCGCGTGGGAGGTCCCCCACTCGATGAACCGACCAAATCAAATCTGTACTGGGAGGTTCATTGAACGAATGCAGCAGGATGACCTCGAACAGGGAAAAATGGCGAGCGGTAGTCATGCGCATAACATCTGCCCACTCCGTTACTTCATGACGATCACGACCGCTCTGTCAAGAGCGAAACGAATAAGAAGAAGAAGATGAGTGGATTTAAGTTCAGATGAATCACGAATCGTAATCCTAGCGTGTTTGATTGTTCTTTTATAACTAACATTGTGATTTTTGGAGAATGAAAACATCATGAGGAAACCTGTATACCCCTGGAGTATTTCTGGGATATACGCCTACCTACCCGCAGTGGAGCAGTGTGGTGATTCTAGGCTCTATGAACTCTCTTCCCTATGAGCGAAGAGGCCCAGCAATGGGACTTCATGCTACTCACTTACCTACTTACGTGTGTTTATATCACAAGATTGCCAACTTTGGACATCGTGGCAGTTTTAAAATAATACAATTTAATCAAGTAGACTCAAAAAGCACATTTGAATCGTCAGTAGTCTGTCTGTTGGTAACAGTTGATTCCGCTGAGAAGAAACCGGCGAGAAACTCAACGGTTACTCCTTTATACATAATTTTTGTACAATGTGTTTAGCTTTCATATGCAACTGGAATCAAGTCCAAACATCTTTGTCGCTCAAATAATCTTCAATATTATAATATGCCTTTTGTAATAGGACGTTTTTAACACGTTTCTTAAAACTATGCGGAGTCAAATCCAGAAGTGATTCGAGTATCTTATTACAAATGCATATACTCAAACCAACAAATGATTTCTGAACCTTCCTCCCTCTAAAATATGGTATTACAAGTTTGCTTTTATTTCTTGTATTAAAATTGTGTGTTTCGCTAATTTTGCTGTATAAATAAATATTATTACGGAGATATAAAATGCGACGATACTGCGAGAATTGATATTTCTTTGAATTGCTGTTTTTTGTAATATAAAGATTATTTCAATGTTTCAATAAACAATAAAATTTTACAAGGATAAAAATTACAACGAGGATCTAATAAGTACGTTAGTCGAAGTATGTTAGTGCAAGATGCGACACAACCCCCCCCCCCCTCCCCAACCTGATTGTGTTTCAGTATAGATATCATTGATTTTAAGTTATAAAAAACACGACCCAGAACTTTACAGGACTCAGAACGGGAAGAAAATCTTAGCATTCCTTTTTTAACTAAGTTCTCCACGTTTTGTAGGCAGCTAAGAGACATTATTCCATTGTCATGTAACATGTTACAAATGCATATGTTGACACAGATAATGTACATCAAGTTACATCAACTGAAAGATGTTTTGCAATGCAAATATGATAACAAAATCAATAGCGGGCGTGCAACGAACTCAACGCAGCCGAAAATCGCCATTACGACGCCACCCCGTCTCGGCTTAAGAAAAAGTGCGGTGACCCGCTTCTCAGGAACCCCCTTCAAAGGAGGGGGTTCCCCTCGCAGTTTGGCAGACTCTCCGGCGGCTCTGAATTGGGAAAGCAGCCAGTGAGTACCGACTACGCAATACGGCGCGCCGGAACAAACAGTTGTGTTTTCAGAAAGATATATTAAGTCTCCTTTGGGCAGCGTTGGCAAAGGATAGAACTAACAGTCGGGCTTAATTATACTTCCATGCAAATTTAATTAGAACCGCAAATGTATGTTTACTTAGGCAATACAGTGACGTTCGCAGGTGGTTGTAACTTAAATTGTACTGGCCGAGCCACACTTTTGTGGTTACTTGTTTTTACTTAAATACTACTAGCTGTTCCAGCAACTTCGTCTGCATGGAACAGGACATTTTTTTAAAATTATTAAGGCTAATTATTTTACAAATAAGACACATATGTATAAATAGTTTAATTATTGTCCTTTCTGACTAGTTGTGTACCATGTTTCATTTAAAATAGTGCAATAATTTTGGTGTGAAAACGCGACAGATAGACAGTCGAAAAGAGTTAATAAGGATTGTTGTTTTATATTCTTGAGGGAAAAGTATTTACAAACTTTGAATGTCATGTATTTATAACTAGCTGAACCCGCGACTTCTTCTGCGTAGAATGTGTTTTGGGTAGCATTTTCATTAATTTAGGCAAAAGGATTACTCCTACCAAATTATAGCCAGCCAGATATATCGTGATGAGTCAATAGTTATCACCCCCCGCAACCCTTGCGGGTGGAATTTCGTAAAACCCGTTCTTAGCTGACCTTTACTCGGCAAAAGGAATATTCCTACCTAATCTCAAGCCTCTACGCCTTATGGTTCCAAAAATATCGTGATGAGTCAATAGAAACCTAGATATCTCTTATATATATAGATGAATCAAAGGCATACAAAATAAATCTCAAGAATCTAACTCTAAAATTTCGCATTAAATAGTAGCCTATGTCCTTTTGTAGTATTTAGACTATCTGTGTACTAAATTTCATGTAAATCGCTATAGTAGTTTTTCAGACAGACAGAGTTACTTTCGCATTTATATATTTATAATATTAATATGGATTCAGTTTCCGGTAGTAGGCATATAGATTTTAGAATAAATAATCTTCTTAATTGTTATTAAAAACAACAGCTATTAACTATTAAAAGTCCAATAAATAATCGTTTCGGAGATTACTTATTCTTATTCTTGTTCAAGAGAGTCGCTAAGCAACAAGTTCAGAGCAGTAAAAATAATGACAGTTCACGGCGTATATATATTAGAAAACTTGTTATATGTCCATAAAAATATTGACTCTTTTACGAAAAAAAGTGAATGCACCTCATATAACTTAAGAAATAAAAATAAAATTGCGTTAAATTCTAGTAGAGTACATAAAATTGACAAGTCATTCAAGGGTAACTGTATACGTTTCTATAACAAACTCCCAGAAGAAGTTACAAAGATGTCTATGAGGAAATTTAAGTCTTTCATTAAAAGAAAGCTAATAGAGAAATCATTTTATAATTTGAAGGAATATTTAGAAGACAAAAAACCGTGGGAGTGAATGAATTTCTCTATATACATCTTGATATAGACTAAATTTAAAACATATATTGTAATGATGATGACATAAAAAAAAGTACACCCGACTGAGTTTGTTGTGGGCTCTTCTCGGATCGGGGTGCGAAGGAACCCTCGTAACTTTAGTTTTTAAGTCGTTCTGGAGTATCATCATCAGACGTACATTAGAATTAGAGTGTGGAATAGAAAAGAAAAAAAAAATTGACGATTCGAAAGTGCTGTAATATGCCTACTTGAATAAAGATATTTTTGATTTGATATAGTATATTTATTGTAAAGAAAAATTTGTATATTGTTTAGATTATTAATGTAAGTGCATATGTAATAATCTGAAAGGAAGTAATTAAAAACTAAGTGAAATAAAACTTTTTTGTTCACGAAAATAAATTCCACGGCCACGAGATTGGTATATAAGCAAGTGACACCACGGGGAATTGCTAGTATAGTATAATTAACTTACAAAATATTCGTATAACAAGCTTACTGAATGGGTGAATGGGTCCTCTCGAGGCACGGTTGCTTCGGGAGGTATCTGTGTCGAGTGGCAAGGAGAGAACCGACGGAGGAAAGTCACGAGTGTGGCGCGGTGGGCTGACCAACGAGCAGCAATCGTGGCAGTAGTCGGAAACGACCTTTCTCCACCCGCTGTGGTTAACGCCGTAGTAGGTAGGGAAGTCTGTTGGGAGGCTATGGTCTCCTTCTGTGAAAATGTGATGTCGCAGAAGGAGGCGGCGGAACGTCTCAGAAAGGTGGATGGAGACGCTTCCGCCATGCGTAGGAAGAGGCCGGGGCTAAGACTGGCGGCCCATGATCGAAGTCTGCAACCTTAGGGTTAGCTTGTGGCAACAGGTACGAAGCATGTTGCCCGAAAGCGAGGGAAGACAGGTGACATGTCCAGTGCTCCGGGCATGCCATCCCAGCGGAGGAGTTTTGTCAGGGGAGCCTTGTAAGGCACATCGTAGGCGGGTGCGCGAACGTATTCCGATCCCGTGCTTTCGCCAGCGAACGTAGGGAGGAGCACCGTCAGGTTTTAGCCGGTAAAAGTCCGGCATAACTTGCAACGCCTCCTCATGGTGTTGCAGGTATCCACGAGGATTTCCTGCCCTTAAAAAAAAAACAAGCTTACTGAAGACTATGATTCCTTTCTTTCAATGTTTATGATTCAAAAATGTATTGATGAATATCGTTATGCAGTTTGTGTAAGTCAAGAATATTTTCCATGTCATATAGCCATTATTACAATAAAAAATTCCCGTTTCGTAACTTAAGTTGTTAAGTTCTTGTTTAAACTGAGCGCAATGAACAGGCGGCCCCAATCTATTTAACGGCAGTTTCATTACAAAAGTATGGATAACTTTCGACAGCATAAACCTAATTGTTACGGGAAAGTAACAATTAGGTTAGGATTTGAGAAAGACATGTAACAAAGTACAAAAACCTTTAATTGTAAGTCTTTTCAGTTTTTTAACTGATGGTGGTAAGTGATGATACAGTTTAAGATGAAAGCGCGCTAATCTGGCAAAAGGCAATCTACGTCTTATGGTTTCTTTTTATCGCGGGGGAAATATTATATTAAAACACCCTCGGCGATTCGTCGTCGTCGCTTCAACCGATGGACGTCCACTGCTGGACATAGGTCTCACGAAATGATGCCCACAAGGCCCGATCTTGCGCAGCCCGGTGCGGGGTCGCCATTCCAGCACTTTCGGGCCCCAACGTCCATCGGTTCGTCGGATTATGTGTCCCACCCATTGCCACTTCAGTTTCCCGATTCGTAGGGCTACGTAGGTTTGGTTCTGCTACAGATCTCCTCATTTCTGATTTGATCGCGTAGAGACACTCCGGACATAGCGCTCTTCATCGCACGCTGTGTGACTCTGAGCTTTCGAATGAGGCCCGTAAACAGCGACCACGTTTCCGATCCGTATGTAAACACTGGCAACACGCACTGTTCGAAGACTTTGGTCTTCAAGCACTGAAGGATGTTGGACGAAAACATCCTCCGGAGTTTGCCGAACGCTGTCCAACCGAGTTGACCTCTTTCTCGAAATTGGACCTACCTAGCTGGACTATATGCCCCGGTTACTTGAAATTCTTGACGAGTACACATGTACTCGTCAAGAATTTTGAGTGCCGAGTTCTCAACGATGACTGGATGGAGCGGATCATGGATTTTGAACATAACTTTCGTCTTATCTATGTTCATTTTTAGGCCCACCTGTTGAAAGGCTCTGCTGAGGTCAACGAGCATTGCATTGAGAATCATCCTAGCGATTGTACCTGCTTGTAAGATAGCTCCAGCTCCATTTCCAACGGAATACGCCGAAGCTACCCTTGTGCAAAAGTCCATTAGACTCATATCACACCATCATCAGGGTGGTTACTTAGAAACATTGTATGTAAGTACGAAACACCACTAAAATATTAAAATTAAAACTGTGAAAGGTCTACTACCACCATGTCGGGGGGAAAAGCTGATATTAACAAAAAAACACAATATAATGATCGACATAACTTGCCACAGCGTTAATTTCTTTGCAATTTTTTTATAGGCCTTGTAAATATCTGACTAACTGACATACTGACCACTAGACCAATGAGGCCAACACTAGACCAATTACATAGTCTTGGATTCGAGTCCTAGATCGGGTCGTATTGGTTAATTTTGGTATAGAGCTTAATGTATGAGAATTTGTGAATAAATGGTAAATATTTTGTATTTAATGTATCTTTTTTTATGATAGAATTTCCAAAAATATGATTTCGACTCATTTCATACTTTTTCAAATTTTTTTTTAAACTGCCAAAAGACGTTCAAGAGTTTTAACTATGAAACTTTAGGAAAATTAATTGAAAGATCATATGAATTATACGTTTTGTGTTACTCCGACGAGGAAAAAAGTTTGGAACTGAATCGATTGTTCTAACCTAATAATATATATTCATAAACTAAACTAAAATAAGCTTAGCAATGATGACGGTAAATATTAAAAAATAAGTATATTGGATTGAGTTTCTTGTGGATTCATCTTATGGCAGGATACGAAAGAACCCTTGTAACTTTAGACTTGTTTCTTTTAATATCGTAATTAGTCCATTGAAAATAATATGACAAAGTAACGACAGTACATAAGCACTGTAAAAATGTTTTCGAGTTCATTATATTGCAGATAGATAACAGTTTTTAAAACTCAATTAGTGATAGTAAAAACAGACACTTAAATTATATTTATCAGGATATATTTCAACTTAATAATGTAAAGTCCATATAAAGTAAGTAACACCCCATTAACGTCCCACTGCTGGGCACAGGCCTCCTCGCTCCGAGAAACGAGGGTTTTTAGAGCGTAGACCCACCACGCTGCTCCACTGCGGATTGGCAGGCTTCGTACACAAGTGCACTCTGTATTCCTTCACTCTCAAAGTCCGATGTGACGGGAATCCGACATGATCGGAGAGAGATCAGGCGCAACCTCCCAACTTCCTAACTTCGGGCAAATATTGAGAAAATGTTAATAGAAAACTCAATACCGATTTTGAATCGGCCCGACCCGGGACTCGAACCCAGGACCTCATGTCATGCTAACCACTAGACCAATGAGGCAGCAATTCCATACACAATTACTAAAAGTTCTAAAGAAATAACGTCAGTTTGAACGTCGTCTACTAATATCTGTGTCGGACACATGCGACGTCCCCAATATTAGCAAACTTTTGCCGTAGAATACTTGCAGTGGTAACTTTCGTCTCATGTTAAAGCTTAATTTAATAGAAATATAAAAAAAGGACAATAAAACTATAGCCTAGATTCTGGTTCCGATCTCTTGCAGAGCGAGTTTAAGTAATTCAATTATCTATACAAAAAATACTCAAAGACATCGTCGTAAGTTTTCATGGTCTATGTATATACGGGATAATTGGGTGATATAGTGTTGGGCGATATAAATCGATATTTCAAAAATATCGATACATGTACGCGATATATCGCTTCAATCCGATATTAGTTAATCTTCTTTTTTTCGCTGGGAAATGTATTTATGCCCTAATCCCGAGCCGTAGCTCGGGGTGTGGGACTCTGGGAGGGGGGAGACACGCAATACCCACTAAAACCCAGCGGAACCCTCTTCATCCGTTAGTGAGACACCAGAGAATAAGCTTGCGCATTCCTACCTGGTTTCTCGGACGAGTCCGACTGGGGATTCACGGAAGCGGGAACTGGTGCGCAAACATGCACCGCATAGAATCCCGATTTCTTCGGCGGTGAGAGGGGGCATCTGCTGCATTCTCCTTCTCTCGTTCGCGGGCCTCCTTTAGCGAGACTACGGTCTCACAGAAGAAGGCTATTCCCGCCCTACACCTCTCACTGGAGATCATCGCGCAGACAAGAAATGCTCCGCAGCGAGAGATCCCCGCCGATCAGTACCACCAAGAGGTAACGCTGAGGTCCCCAGGCTGCGCAATCTGCCACTGTGTGGCGTGCTGAATCAATAGCTGCATCACACTCATGGTAATTGGGCGACTCTTCTCGGCCGTTTGTGTACAAGAACTTTCCGAGACAACCGTGTCCGGTCAGAATCTGGAACAGTCTGTAAGTTTCATCCAATATACTAAATATCACATTCCATTTCTTTATATCTACTTACTCCTTTAAATCTGCAATGTGACATTTAACTACGGCGGGTAGCTCAGCTCCATCTGAACGACTATTCTCAAAAGCCGGACACACAACAGCAGAAAAGCAGATTGTAAGACAAAAGAGTAAAAAAAATGTTGTTTTCGCAAGGGTTAGAGTAAAAGTACTGGGATTTATAAACATTTCATATTAGTATGGTAAAAAAGATAAAAGCTGTTATTTTTTACGCGCAGATGCTAAACATGGCTTCTGGGTCGTATTGATTTGGATTCTTTTTCGTATAAATAAACTTGATTTGTTTCTTCTCTCTTAAGTGTTTTTTTACTCATAAATAACATGATCTCTATTTAATATTATAGACTAGTTGAGTACAAGTAATTACTTAAAATATTTTTTTAATATCGATATATTTGTTCGAAATATCGCAATCGATGTAACACTGCGATATGAACCGTTATCATTTATTAAAAATGAGGTCGAGAAGAAAATTACATCTTGCTGGGTTGCTCTTTGGGATTTTAAAGCAGGGAAAACCATTATACCTTCTCAATAAATTAAACTGGGCAGGTGACGGTGAGATGGAACGTCGAAGTTGCCGTAGTCAATTTCGAATACCATTTCACCGCACTGCCGCCTTCAGAGGTTCATTCACTTACTCCGCCACTAAATGTTGGAATAATATCCCCCCTCCAATTAAACAAACGAAATCAAAAATTACCTTCAAAAGACTATTGAAACGATTTCTTCTTGAAAAACAAAAAGAATTCCAACATCACGTGTCGGAGCTTTCTTTTCTATAAGCCATATATTCTAGTGTTAATGTGTATATATCAAATATATCTATGTTTATGTATGTGGCAGTATATATAATATAGTCTTTAGTTTAATTATTATTATATTTAATTAGTATATATTATTATTAATTTTGCAACATTTTTTATCAGGTCCTGTAGCTTTAGATAGTATATAAGGATAGATTAAGTTATATCGGGCTGCGTTCGTGATGGCACCTGGACAAGGGATCCAGCTGAAAATCAGCGCTACATGGTCTTCAGACTGTGTAGCATAAATGCTGAGCTGGGTCCATTTTCTAGGTTATGCCACACATCGCAGGGTATTATAATATGTACTTAAATATATTGTGATGTGTGGCATAATTTATAAATAAAGATATTTTCTTTCTTCTTCATATGTAGATAGATATATCGAAATAATATCGATATTTTTTATATGAACATCCCTATGGTGATACTGCTGGAAACTTAGATTCAACCTTGTTAGATTGAGAAAGAATTTTAACAAAATAATTCCCCACAATCTCCAAATAATATGTAAATAATGAAACAATACAGGTACTAAAAAAAAAAAGGACTAAAATTTGGATTTTGATTTATTCTTATCTCTACGTATCGTTATAACGAAATAATATGATAATTGCAGAATGCTTTATTTTGCTAAAAAATGTGCCCAAAACTTAAGTGGAACAAAAATAATTCATAATCAAAAAAACTCGACCTTTATGCCCAGATTTCCGCCAAAGTCCGTAAAATATAAAATATTTACGATCAGAAATTATTGTTTATCAAAAACAAATTAAAAAAAAAAAACAAAAATATTTTTTTAAATTTCCATTGATTATGACGAACAAGAAACGTTTGACATTCAAAACTAAAATAAACAAAACTTCAATTTTAAATTTCATTTCTGAACGAATTTTAAATTTCATTGATTTCTAAACGCCGGGACGAACAACAAATATTTGACAGGTAAGAAAAATTTCCAAGTAGAAGTGAGAAAAAAAAAAAAAAAAAAAAAAAAATATATATATATATATATATATATAGAGTTTATTATAATATATACAAGTAAATTCTTTCATTGCATCAACAAACACTTCTTACGAGATTTAAAAAATATTGCAAAAATCTTAAATAGACACTGACTTCTAAATCTGCGTGAAAAGGGCTCTGGTAATATGACATTTTTACTATCATATACTTTTCTTATAAAAAATGAACAGTATACAAATAATTAAACGTTGATATGAGAAAACATTAATCTCAAATATCCTCTGTAAACGCGATCGCTTTCAACGCGCCATGTATTTATGATTGATGGCAATAAATGGAGATCTTTCACCTCTCAGATGAACGATCTTCGACGAGAAAACGTCTCGCCTAAAAGCTTCTAGTTTTAAGCTTCGGCATTCATAGAGATTTTAATATATTTCTTAGCCTACATAGAAAATGCAGAGGACTTTTTGCATGTAAAAGTTTGCAACAAACCAATTAAAGTTGTAAAACAAACAAACATCCATTGTTGCTCGTCGTTATCGTAGCTTCAACCGATGGACGTACACTGCTGGACATAAGTCTCACATAATCACGTCCACAAGGCCCGATCTTACGCCGCCTGGCTCCAGCGGCTATCGCCGACCCTACTAACATCGTCGGTCCACCATGTGGAGGGTCGCCATTCCAGCACCTGCGGGCCCTAACTTCCATCGGTTCGTCGGACTATGTGCCCCGCCCATTGCCACTTCAGGTTCGTAGGGCTATGTCGGTGACTTTGGTTCTACTACAGATCTCTTCATTTCTAATTTGGTCGCGTGGAGAAACTCCGATCCCTCTCAATCGCACGCTGAGTGACTCTGAGCTTTCGCATTAATTGGCAACACGCACTGTCCGAAGACTTTGGTCTTCAGGCACTGAGGGATATCGGACGAAAATATCTGGCGTATTTTCCCGAACGCTGCCTAACCGAGTTGGATTCGGCGGTTGACCTCCTTCTCGAAATTGGACCTACCTAGCTGGATTACATGTCCCAGGCATGTGTACTCTTCAACAATTTCGAGAGCTAAGTTTTCAACGATGACTAGGTGAGGCGGTACATGGATATTAGACCTAATTTTCGTCTTATCCTTATTCATTTTCAGGCCCACCTGTTGAGAAACTGCTGAGGGCATCGAGCAATTCTATTGAGATCTTCGAGAGTCTCTGCCATAATAACAACGTAATCGGCTAACTGTAAATGAATGATGTACTCGCCGTTGATGTTGATGCCCAGTCCGTTCCACTTCAAAAGCTTAAAAAGGTCTTCCAGCGCCGCGGTCAAGAGCTTCGGGGAGACAACATCTCCCTGTCGCACTCCACGCTGCAGTTGGATAGACGCTGTACTTTGGTCCTGTATACGGACTCACATGGTGGCGTTTTCGTACAAGCACTTCAACACGTTTATGTACATCCATTGTACCTTCGCAATATATATTGAGTAACATTAGAAGTAAGGCCATATTTAAGAATGCAAACGATTCAGAATTCAATTGTCGGGTAGAGCATACGCATTTTTAATAAGATACCGCAATCAGTTTTGTTTTTCTCCGATAAAATTTTATGATATATGACAAAAACATCCATTTACAATTGTACATTATAACGTTAAATATTATTGAAGATACAGCTTTGTAAGCTACAAAAACTATATTCAATTTCTCGGTCCAATTCAACCGGTGAGATTGGTTACCAAAGGACAGATAATGATGATTCAAAGGAGCTTTTTGAGCGCACTTTAATAAACCATTTTCATTTTGATAAACGGCATAAGAAATGGATTGGATGAAAAGTCAACAAGAAAAGAAGATAAATACCCGAAAATATATGTAAAATCATTAAATTTCAATAAACATAAGTCAAAATACACTTCTGTTCCTGTTCACACTGTGCTAACTACATAACTCCAGAAACTTTAATTACATTCGTAAGTGCCTGAGTTCATAACTGATATTCATGTTTCTTGACATAGTTACACGTTTCGTAGAATAATTAATTTAATTTAAAAACATTTTATATTCTTAGCTTATGTTACAAAAATGTTTAATGAAACAATAGAAAATATAATATCTTGCATTAATTTTCTATAGGGCCCCACACTAGGTAATGCGATCCTATTTAAGACCTGGTCCACACAAATTGGTCATTAATTCATTCAGGAAGTTTAGATTTTGACCTTTCCTAAAAACTATCTATAAAATATCGATGATCTGCGTATAACGAGATAAAGCCCTAGTTCTGTAAAACAGTGTTTCAAGGATAATATTTATTACGTTACTACCATTTGTAGTAAAGATATGTTTTCAAGGTTTTCAGGTTGATATTATCATCAAAATTACAAAAACGTCAAAATAACTAAAATATAAGTTGACCGTTTATACGTAGGGGCCATCGATTATTGTATTGTATCTATAGTGATACTATTATTTAAAAGAGAGCTTAAGTAAGTAAGTAAGTAGCTGCCCATTAACGTCCCACAGCTGGGCACAGGCCTCCTCACTCCGAGGAGCGAGGGTTTTTAGAGCATAGACCCACCACGCTGCTCCACTGCGGCTTGGCAGGCATAGTACACAAGTGCAATCTCTATTCCATCACTCTCATAGTCCGATGTGACGAGAATCCAACACGACCGGAGAGAGATCAGGATCAGAACCGACGGCTTAACGTGCTCTCCGAGGCACGGGGGTTGATCACACCGCCAACTTCCCAACTCCGGGCAAATATTGAGAAACTCTTAATAGAAAACTTAATATTGAGTTTTGAATGGGCCCGACCCCAGGACCTCACGTCTGTAGTCGAAACTTTAGGATTATTTAGGTTTTTTCACGTTGCTTTCATACACCAGAAAGGCAGAATGATAGATGGAGAAGAACAATCAAACACGTTAGTTTCGTGCTTAATACATCACTAGGCCATTTTGGCTTTCATTTGTAATAGATCCGCTCACCAGATACAATATTTCACCTGTCATAGTATCTATCTGTGTATATGGCTATCAACGCCGGTCTGCCTCAGTTAAAGCGAATTTATTCTGTAATATATCATCCCCAATTCAGTCAATGCTACGAGATCAAAGTAAAAACTTTTTTTATTCCTTGAAATAAACCAATAAACGGATTTACGGTTTACCTAATTTTGCTATTACCATTTAAAAGCAGTACGATGTTTTGTAAGCCTTTTCCTATCCATAGCGCCTCTGGTCCCTAAATGCTGTCATTGAATGATTAAAGCTGGACTAAAACACAAAACAACGGATAAAACTCTTTGATAGCTTCAGACTCTACTTCTAAATAGAATGATTCATCATTATAAATTCATACAATGACTAAATTTGAGGCCTTTGCTAAGATTTGAGGTAAAAAGCCTCTACTAAAAACCAACTACGGGAGGACTTTGCTTAGTATCAGTNATTTGATTGCAGTGTTTTGAGGTTCATATACAGACAATGTCTAATCAAAACGGAAATCCCTGGAATATATGTCTTAAATATGCAATAAAACCGCAAAAACTTGTTCAGTCAGAGAGCTAGGCAACTAAGCAAAGACAGTTAAACCTTAAGCTTAGGTTTTCTTATCGGATTCTTAAAAAAGCTGGTCAACCTGGACCTATTTTTATAAGATTTTTAATGCGAATTTCAAAAGATTAATTACCACCTCAAATAATCATAAGTGATAGTTGTTTAGACACTAAGCTGATCAGTGGTAAATAACTAAAGTGTAAATTAATCCGCCGTGGCTCTTCATCGCAGACAGGGTAATTAGATTCGCCTCTCATCAGACTAAAACTGCACTTTCAATAACTGAATTTTAAAGAATTGAATTGAATAATACGCCATCGCTACGGCCTCGAACAACAGAGGTTATTACATTTCATTATATATTAAAATAGCCTTTGAATCCGTGTAGACTTGCGTGGGATTATCAGTGGATTCACTGGGCGATTTAATCAATATTGAAACTGTCATGACATAAACATGTTGTCAATGTCCAGATGTGCTTAATACACAACTTTATCATGACTGTATATTCATAAAAAGTAAAAAAAGGCAACCCAATACTTAATAAATAACTCAATACTATAAAATATAACTTGGACAGGCGCGAAAACTGTCATAATGGTTTTTTTATACTAATCGCGGATATTTACTGCTCTAATCTATATCACAATGACATGCAACATAGGCCTCAATTTCAGGAGCTCGAAGATAACGAATCGATCGATAAAACTGTACGTAAAGTTTTCGGGTCACCCCAAGACGTTTTTATATCAAAAAGCATAGGGAAACAATTGATTTTACACACTTGGGGCGATAGTACTCACGGTAGCTGGTTCCGAGGACGTTACATGAGCTCCAAGGTTCACTGCACGGTCAACTTTATAGGGAACAACCAAGGCACCTTCTCGCGAAAACCGTCCCGAACTTGCGTAACATTTATGTAACGAGACACATACCGTCCGTGTTCTGAGGTGTTCGGTCAAAGGCGGGCTCGCGCACGGCTCGGGAGACGGCTCCGTTCTGCCATTTTGGATTTTATCGGGGCGAAAGGACCAAAACTAGGACGAGTCACGTCACACGTTCTGGCGGTGCACTTATCAAAAAATGCTTTTCAGATGATATCGCAATGTCTGTGCTATGTTCGAAAAGAAAATAAAAATGTATGAGTCGGTCGGGCGGAGCGATAGGCCGGCTGCGAGTGGCACATGCCGCTCGATACACGGGCGCGTGCGCGAGGCGCGGCGCCGTGTGACGTCACGCAGTCTCGCGCCGCCGCTCTGCCTCCAACGGCTTTTCTAAGATTTACTTTTAACCGATGGACTCTCTTACTGAAGTAATACTAAGCAAATAAATATTCCAAATATCAGTCTACTGTCGCCTGTAAGCACTGACGACAAAGAATCTATCTTTATAAAGGCGAAAAACTACATACTAAATCATCACAATTTATCCATAGTTTAGGATAAATTGAGATGGAAGAAGCTTTAATTTTAGCCGATGGACTCTGTTACTGAAGTAATATTATGCAAATGCATATTCCAAATATCGGTCTGATGTGTCCTATAAGCATAGTTTAAGATGAATTGTGATGCTTTAATTTGTAGTTTTTCGTCTTTATAGAGATAAATTCTTTGTCATTACTGCTTATAGGAGAAATCAGACCGATATTTGGAATATGTATTTGCTTAGTATTGCTTCAGTAAGAGAGTCCATCAGTTAAAATTAAAGCTTCTTTCCACCTCAATTTATCTTAGACTACGCTTTAAGATAAATTGTGATGATTTAGTCTGTCGTTTTTCGCCTTTATAGAGATAGATTCTTTGTCGTCAGTGCTTATAGGAAACATCAGACCGATATTTGGAATATGTATTTTTATTTTGTTTGTTTTCGACATTATGAATACCTACCTGGTCCATTATTTTTCAAATACTTCAAATTTGGACAAAAGAGGCCTATACACTGTTACTATAACAAACTGCTCTAATTCAATAGTTTCCAGCTCTATCGTACGATCAACCGACAGGCTCACTATGTCTGTATGTTCCTGATATTTAAATTCTTTATTTAATAAAATTAACGAGCCCCCATGTATGGATGATACTTTGTTGAACGAACTACCAACCTGGTAGTTATCAGGACTGAATGAATATGTATTCATTACTTTTTAGCCAATGTTCTGTAATACATAACACATTAATATTAAAATTATTTAAATAAACGTTCAATTTCAAGCATTTTACCTTTAATACATTTGCTTAGTAATACTTCAGTAAGAGAGTCCATCACCTAAAATTATAGCTTCTTTCTGATGATTTAGTCTGTAGTTTTTGTCCTTTATAGAGATAAATTCTTTGTAGTCAGTGCTTACGGAAGACATCAGACCGATATTTGGAATATGTATTTGCTTAGTATTACTTCAGTAAGAGAGTCCATTGGTTAAAATCAATTGAGTGTATGCACTCGATAGATACGAAATTTAGCAAAGTGGCATTATAAAGTCGGATCAGTATGGATTTTCCCACATTCCCGCTACTAACACTAGATTGAAACATAATACTATTTAATAATTACAGCATAAATACGTTGTTTAACTCTTGAAAATCTTTTACGTGAAATCTATCCATGAATATGTAATCCAACCAAGTATAAACGGCAATAGCGCAAATGTATCCTCTTTCTTTCAAAGTGAGAGGTTAGAACGTTACCCCCATTGCTAGTCCACTTGACACCTCTAGAGTTCACCAACCCACACAGATCGAAGATATGTAAATTTGATTTTGAATTTAGTTATGAAGAATGTCTCGTAGCTCAACATTTAAACACATTTTTAGTAACTCCGCATATAAAAACAAATATCTGAACTGAATTTTTGAAGACTTTAAAATGTCGGATAGCTTTAAAGTTTTACACTATTATCAGTTGGTTCTATAATCTTTATCAGGACCTTCAAGATTATCCCACCAGGAATAAGTAATTTGAGAGTAATTTAAAAGAAAATAAATATAAAATCAATTAATTATATTAAAGGTTTAAATAAATTAGAACTATTTATTACTTACACATTTTTTAATCCTTTAAATAATTATAGTGTAATTTTCAATTAGCTGTCTAATAAATACGGTATCTATGTATTAATACGTGTAACAAAAACATTAAATCTCTTTTTACGAAATTAGCGCGGACGGAAGAGTGTGACATTTCCCACACTCTTATTGTTTAAGAAGAATAAGTTAAAATTCAAATTGTCGAATTGTCAAGAACCCTTTTTGTTTTTCATTAATTAAAAAATTGTAATTTCCGTTTTTTTTACGCATTTTCACTGCCGAGTGTTTCACTGTGATTCTCAATATTGAACCAGAACTCACGAACAGGAACCAGAGTGTTTTTTTCCTGTCAAGATTCTGAACACATAGTTTTTCTTAAGAACGGGTGCACAATGCTAATATTTTTCAATATCATGCATAAAAATACATTAAATGATTAAAATACACACGCATATAGAGTATATACGTATGCGTACTTGTCAAACACTGACAGTTATGTCAAACGTCATAAGGTTACAATAAAAAAGTTTATACTGTCAATAACACTAAGGAGGTTACATTAGAAAAATTACTGTGGTGGTTAAGATTTCTTAAAATTTTTGATTTTCTATGTTGTGCTGTTGATTTTTTTTCATTCGAATCTTTTCCTCATTGTAACATACAGAACCACAAAAGAATTATCGAAATTGGTCCAGCCCGACAGGAAAATAGGGACTCATTTTATATTTATAACAGATTATTGTAACTATTTTATGGTCTCTAATAAACAGGAAGGCACTGGAGTTAAAATATTATACATTTTTGATTTCTTCGACAATAGAAACTTAATATTGAGCAAATTTTTAATTTAAATTAAATAGGCTCGAATTACGACTTTTGTGCCACCGCTAGTTATCTCTAGAGAGTGTTCTAGGGGTTAGGGTTGCTACACAATTAAAAAATTGTATAAAAGTAAAAAAAATATTTTAAATCTTTTCTTATCAATTAAACCTTCTACTCCGTTGACGACTATTTAAAATCTAGCAATAAGTAATAATAAGTAAATTTATTTAATAAGAGGTAATATAATTTAATGTATATTACCTCTTATTAATAATATAATTTAATAGTTGTAATTTGTCTCTGAATAAATTTAAATCTTTCATTAAAGGAAAGCTAATAGAGAAATCATTCTATAATTTAAAAGAATACTTGGAAGACAAAAAAGCGTGGGAGTGAATGAATTGCTGTATATATATCTTGATATATAATAAATTAAAAATATATATTGTAATGGTGATGACATAAAAAAACGTACACCCGACTGAGTTTGTTGTGAGCTCTTTTCAGATCAGGGCGCGAAGGAACCCTCGTAACTTTAGATTGTATGTCGTTCTTTAATGTTATAAAAGTGCTCTAATAAGCCTACGTGAATAAACTTTGACTTTTACTTTAATTTTAAAAACCTGTAATTTCGCAATCTTAAATAAGTAGCATATGGGGACTTCGTAATAAAAGGGTAAAGTAAGTAAGTAACAGGCCATTAACGTCCCACTGCTGGGCACAGACCTCCTCACTCATATGAGAGAGGGTTTTTAGAGCATAGACCCACCACGCTGCTCCACTGCGGAGTGGCAGCCATAGTACACAAGTGCACTCTCTATTCCTTCACCCTCATAGTCTGATGCGACGGGAATCCGACGCAACCGGAGAGAGAGATCGGGCGCAGGACCGACGGCTTAACGTGCTCTTCGAGGCACGGGGGTGGATCACACCGCCAACTTCCCAACTTCGGGCAAATATTGAGAAAATCTTAATAGAAAACTCAATATCGATTTTGAATTGGCCCGACCCGGGACTCGAACCCAGGACCTCATGTCTGTAGTCGAACATGCTAACCACTAGACCAATGAGGCAGTT
>JACTOM010000909.1:1308657-1414602 GCA_015832385.1 Elymnias hypermnestra | reverse complement strand
TTCTTGCGACGAAATCTTTTGGATATAATGCTTCTATACAAAATAATTAATAGTTTATGTGATACATCTCTTCTTGCACACATTGAATTAAATTGTAAGATACCTACACGATCGACAACTAAATACGACATTTTTCCGCTACATCCAAGTCGCACAAATTTATCGCTTCACTCCTGTTTAAATCGTATCCGCCGCCAATATAACTCCTTAAATACTAAATTAGATATTTTCGATCCCAAAGTAACAAGGTTCCGTCGCCAAGTTCTTGTATTATTACGAAAATTACCATAGATTTTTCTCTCTCTCTTTCAACTGGTAAATTTGCATTGCATGTAACTGTTTTTCTTAGTTTATAATTAATTTAATTTATATTTTGTAATTACTGTATAAGCCTATTAGTGACGTTTATGTTATGTAATATTGTTTCTTGTTTACCTCCTTCTGTATCCATAAATTTGTACGTAAATGTTGTTGGCTTATCTAATAAATAAAATAAAATAAAATAAAAAATAAAATCAAACCGTGTTATCCATACCATTTATAAATTTTTGTCCAAATAAATAATTTATTATTCAAGACTGTCTCAATACCTGATGATTACTTTTTGAATTATTGAAATCGGATATTCCATTCAAAAGATATTATGAAATTAAAATAAAAATACTAACTCGACGCGAGAGGGGCAGTGCTGGAGAAGGGGGTGCACCATTATGAACTAGATTACCTAACATAGTCGACGCAAGCGACATTGAATATTTCCAGTTTTTTTAACACATTTTTATGCTTCACTTAAAAAGTTCTTTTCAGAGCTACTCAGTTTCAATATTAGGAATCACACTTTTTCATAACATTTATCAATCCTTGGTCGTTTTAATTATCATGCTTATAGCTTAAATATCTGTACCTTTTTATGTATACCCGTGCGAAGCCGGGACGAGCCGCTAGTTTGTTATATAACACGGATACCATATTGTAGTTATTTTTCAGCATATGAAGCATAAAGTTCGAAATAACAATGTAGTTAGTTAAAACTATATTAAACAATAAAAGCATAGATCATTAAAACCATACCATTCAGTGTTTAGATGGGTAAAGTCGGGTACAGATTGCTTGTAACTTTATTCTTGTAACAAACCATCTTTGATTTGTTCGCGAAGAAAATACGTTCGATATGAACGTTAACAATTATAGATTCAAAGAGAAAAATGCTAAACTCGAAACAAAACAATACTTTGAAGACATAAATAGCTTAAATTATTTCTGTACTGCCTTTTTTTTGGATTTATGGATCTACCAGGCAAACCTCAACCTCAATCTATTCTATTAAGAGCTGAGTGTCATTTAAAATAAAAATCTTTACGATATAAGCCGAGGCATTATTACGATACTGTTGCCACTATAACAAAAATGCTTTTTTCTTACTGCGGGAAGAAAAATTCGCTTTTCGGCCCTTGTTTGCGGGACTAAAGTGCATTTTTCTCTCGCGTCTGACCCACTTTTTCTCCTGGTGACCCAGCAACCATAGTCAAAGGTAACTTAAAACATGAGGCAATAGTTAAATTCTTAATTGAAAAGTTAACTCGAAGAGCTCGAGCTTTACATTACAGTGTAAGAATAAATCGTTAACGCAGCACGGGACAAAAATAGGGTAATGTTACGCACGATTTAGGCTTTGCGGCAGAGAAAGCCCTATTTTTCTCCCTAGCTCCGTAATATACTATTTTTCAAATGTACTCAGTATACGCGATGAATACCTCTTAAACTGTCCGGCCGCGTTTTATCGGCCCCCGTAATTTGCCTGCGCTTTTTAACGGAAATAACGGAAATACTATGAAATCCAATTATTTTTATATTTAAACTATTCAATGTTATCTTTTAATTATTAAATTAAGACTCTGGTGTAGCTTCATGTTGCGCTAAACGTTGATATATTGAAAAAATTCCGTCTTGTATTCATAGGCTTATATCCTAAAAATTAAAACTTACCTGAACTGTTTTTATACTTATTCACATCACTTATTTAATCAAAAACACAAATAATCGCCAATAAACACTCAGTTAGTTTATAAAAAATCAGAAACTTAACGACTTTCGACGCGACACAGGCACCATTAGTAACAGTCACTTTGTAACTGATTTATTCTTGTTTTGTCTGGTGTTATCTCTACGCATATTTCGTTACGACAGTTACCGATAAGCGAAATAGATAATAAACATTATGACTTAAAAAGAAAGAGATGCTTATATTTTTAATTGCACGAGTTGCGACAGAACTATCTTATCTTGTCATGTAGTTGACATGACCAGTCTAAGGGATACATTATATTTGATAGTAAGGTAAGGTAAGTAGCGGCCCATTAACGTCCCACTACTGGGCACAGGCCTCCTCACTCCGAGGAGCTAGGGTTTTTAGAGCATAGACCCACCACGCTGCTCCACTGCGGATTGGCAGGCATAGTACACAAGTGCACTCTCTATTCCTTCACTCTCATAGTCCGATGTGACGGGAATCCGACACGACCGGAGAGAGATCAGGCGCAGGACCGACGGCTTAACGTGCTCTCCGAGGCACGGGGGTGGATCACACCGCCAACTTCCCAACTTCGGGCAAATATTGAGAAAATCTTAATAGAAAACTCATTATTGATTTTTGAATTGGCCCGACCCGGGACTCGAACCCAGGACCTCATGTCTGTAGTCGAACATGCTAACCACTAGACCAATGAGGTATATGATAGTATTGAGTGATAACTAAAAAATACATATCAATAGTTTAGAGTGAACTCGCAATACGCCTAGCAGGAATCTGTACCCGGTTTTACTTAATGTAAATAGCTGTAGATTACGTCTGATTAAAACCAACAGTTTTATTTAATTCTAAATGAAATCATGCCATAATCATGAATGATATAAGCGCAAATATATAAGATACAGATAGTAATATCTGTAATACAACTTACAATATAACTTTATCATATGTATAGCAGAAACACGCTCGCCAAATTTCTTCTCAACGCTGCCAAATTGCCTGTAGACCTAATAGACACGTACAATACTTACATTTTTATTGAAGAAAGTTTGAATAAATCTTCGCTTTATGCTGTTACTTTCCTAATGTGGCGATTTAAAACTTATCTTTTATATATTTTTGCTATGAAAGTCCTTAATCTAATCTAATATTATAAAGAGGAAACGTTTGTGTTTTTGTATGTATGTATGTAAGTGTGTATGTTTGTTACGTTTTCACACAAAAACTACTGGACCGATTTCAAATTTTTTTACACCATTAGAAAGCTGCATTTTCACTGAGCGACATTGGCCATATCACTTTCTCAAAGAAACTAGGGATCCCTAAGAAAAATCCATTAATGTAACCCAAGACTGTTAGCGATCGTGATTGTTATATTTGTAGTTTTATATCAGTTAAACGTGCACTACATCCGGTTTAACGCAGTCCGATAAATTCTCAAATTTAAGAAGTCATCGTTTTCACGACGGCTGTGATTGGTGGACTAATCAATCAATCAATATATATTTATTCAAGTAGGCATATTACAGCACTTTTGAACCGTCAAATAATTTTTTTTTCTTTTCTTTTCCACACTCTAATTCTAATGTACTCCAGTCTGATGATGATACTCCAGAACGACTTAAAATCTAAAGTGACTAATAATTTTTGAGTGGAGCGTTTGGTATAAAAGGGGTAGCACAGGGGAATAAAGCAATATTCGCTTAGTCACAGTTCTTAGTTTGTATCAACTTTAGTATTGTGTTTTAAGTCAATCAAATTATGTAATATAATAATGAAGAATGAGAATAGTATTACTTAACCTGCAAATTAGTGAGCGAAAAGCTAAAAGTGTGAATTAAAAAATCTGTTATCGTGTGTGCTGCGAAAACCATTGAAAATAGAACAAAAAAATGTTCTACAATATTATAGAACGTATTAATATCTACAAAAAATTCCGTGATGCCATACTATAGTTATGCCACTGTAACTACTTTTTGCATTTTAAAAGTTAATAATAGTGCCGGCAATAGTCAAACATATTATTCATACCTGTATTAATCATTATCATATTAAATTAAAGACCGTTTATTACATGTAAAGTACTTTTGACATCATTAAAATCGGATTTTCCATTCAAAAGATATAACTGAAAAAAAAACTGTATTTTTCTTTGAAATTTATTGATAGTACTTTTTCACATACTTTTTTACACATTTTAGGATTTGATCTTATTTTTAACAGACTTCAAAAAAAGGAGGAGGTTTAGTCTGTATTTTTTTTAAGTTTGCTACCTCTTGATAAATCTTACTTTATTTGAAAGGTGGTTGTCGTAGGATCCCATATTTTTTAGGCCAGTTTTATGATGATCTTCATGTGCTCGACAAATAGACGAATAACTCAAGATCACGCAAACCGATTTAGATGATTCGTTTTTTATTGGAAAATCAATTCTTAGGAGCAAATTATCGATACTCGGCAGAATCGTTTATAGGCTATCAGGTTATTTAAATCACCTACCGTAACATTGGTATGGTCAATTGAATAAGGTAAGTAGCTGCCCATTAACGTCCCACTTGTCAGACATAATACACAAGTGCACTCTCTGTTCCTTCACTCTCAAAGTCGATGGAACGGAAATCCGACAACACTGTGGATCACACCGCCAACTTCCCAACTTCAGGCAGTTGGTCGTACTTAAATATGATGATCAATGAAACTCCTCAACGTCTTTCAATACCGGGAATATAACAATACGAAGAACTCTTAAAAAATAACACGCAAGTATTTTATACTTTTTAGAGCATATATTTGTTTGTTTTGAAGGCGGAACTTTTTTGTTAAAAATTTATTACTTCACGCTATTATGAATGCATAGTTTAAGAAACGTATATTCAATTATCCCATATAAAAATATTTGAATGATTCCTATAATAATAGAAAAGAATAAGAAGAGAACGTTTCTTTGCGTTTTAAGATTTGATATTAGACATATCGAGGGTCACTTTGAAGCATTTGTTGAGATTTTCATTGTAGCTTTCATTGTAGCTATGTGTTTTATGGTCGTCGTCGTCGTCTGAATCGATGGACTTCCACTGCTGGACAAAGGTCTCTCTTAATGAATTCCAATGCGCCCGATCTTGCGCCGCTTGTATCATGTCATCGGTCCACCTGGTGGGAGGTCTGACAACGCTGCGTTTTCCGGTGCGAGGCCGCCACTTGAGCACCTTCGGGTTCCAACGTCCCACGGTTCTGCGAACTATGTGCCCTGCCCATTGCTACTTCAGCTTTGCAATTCGGTAAGCTACGTCGGTGACTTTAGTTCGCCTACGGATCTCCTCATTTCTGATTTGATCACGTAGGGAAACCCCGAGCCCTCTCCATTGCCCACTGATTTACTCTGAGTCTCTCTCGGAACCATATGTAATCGCTGGCAACACGCACTGTTCGAAGATCTTAGTTTTCAGGCACTGTATTTTATAAACGGCAAAAAATTCTCAGAACATGATCTTGAATCGAACTTGATTCAGTTTTTTCCTAATAACGAACGAAATTCAATAAACGTGGAATCATGAAGCTGTAAGAAAGGGGTAAAAGGTTGTTGTGTAAGGGAATTTGGTTAAAATTTATTCTATATATTAAAAATGTTGCTTTTTCATACTACAAAACAGAAATTACTTTCTTGCCAACCCAATAGCATAATGATTGTTGAAAATACTTGTACTTACAAAATATGAACGTGATAAAATACATTTAACACAATAATTGAGTTATATTTTGCTAATAAAATGTAATAATAGCTCTAGTGAACAGACGGCTCTCCGACGGACCGATGGACGTTGGGGCCCGCAGGTGCTGGAGTGGCGACCCCGCACCGGATGGCGCAGTGTGGGCAGGCCCCCCACAAGGTGGACCGATGATATAAAGAGGGTCGCCGGTAGCCGCTGGAGCCAGGCGGCACAAGATCGGGCCTTGTGGACATCCTTACGTGAGACATGTCCACTAGTGGACGTCCATCGGTTGAAGCGACGACGACGACGGCGAACAGCTCTAGTTAGTCTATGTAAGTAGCTGCCCATTAACGTCCCACTGCCGGGCACGGACCTCCTCACCCATATGAGAGAGGGTTTTTAAAGCATAGACCCACCACGCTGCTCCATTGTGGATTGGCGGACACAGTACACAAGTGTACTCTGTATTCCTTCACTCTCATGGTTCGACGTGACGGCAATTCGACACGGCCGGAGAGAGATCAGGCGCAGGACCGACAGCTTAACGTGCTCTCGGAGGCACGGGGATGGATCACACCGCCAACTTCCCAACTTCGGGCAAACGTTGAGAAAATCTTAAAAGAAAACTTCGTATCGATTTTGAATTGGCCAAACCCGGGACTCGAACCCAGGATTTCATGTCTGTAGTCGAACATGCTAACATCTAGACCAATGAGGCAGTTAATCTATGTATTAGTTTTATACAGATAAACGTGATCTTTTATACATTTCAATAGATGTCAGATTACTTCAAGATTCGTCAGGTTTTTAAAAATATGTATCCTCTTTTAAAGTTAAACTTCTTAAGGCGCGGTCTAAGGCTTCTTAATGAGGGTAAAATTGTTACGAATGAAACGCGTGATTAGCGTCACGAAGATGTGCAGCGTTTTTATGCTAATTCGTTTGAAGGTTAGTTAGTTTTAATATTTACAAGTAACATGTGGCATTTTAATCAGTCATTCTTCATTTAATCATTTAATATACTATTTTTCATAATTTTTAAATTGAAAAACAAAATTTAATTAATAATTTCTAATATAGACAAAACCACGTGGCATTTTTATTAACAGTTCATCTTAATATTTCAATGACATTCAAATTCCTGACATATCTTCCTTATTCCCTCCCTCTAAGTTTCGGAAATGTAAAGTTTTTGGTTTGTATAAATATAAACAAGACTTACAAATTAGTTCGCCAGAGAAGTTTCACTTGACATGTGTACACAGGCGCTTTTAATATTTAGGATTCCCTTATGTTTTTTACTTAACGTCTACTTTAAGTTAAAGTTGGCAGCAATAAGTTATCTGATAACTGCTAAATATGTAAATTTTGAGATTGCTACCAGTTTATTGAACCTTATTAAAAAAAAATCGATGTTCTCGATTGTACCTAAAAAGCATAGACTTCTAACAACCACATATCGACTGAGAAACTAGCCAACTCGCTTAACGACTAAAAACTGTGGCAAGCGTCCATGGCGAAAGTTAAATAAAAGCAACACAAGTTCTTGAAAACTAATTTAATTACACTTTATACTGTTTTTGGTCTAGTGGTTAGTATGTTCGACTACAAACATGAGGTCCTGGGTTCGAGTCNGGATTCCCGTCACATCGGATTATGAGAGTGAAGGAATAGAGAGTGCACTTGTGTACTATGCCTGCCAATCAGCACTGGAGCAGCGTGGTGGGTCTATGCTTTAAAAAAAATCGCTCCTCGGAGTGAAGAGGCCTGAGCCCAGCAGTGGGACGTTAATGGGCTGCTACTTACTTACTTTACTTTACTTATACTGTTTTTGAAGTGAAAACTTCTTCAGCGCGTTGTGTACGTGTAACTTTTGGGTATTGAATTGGACAAGCCATAAGACCGCCTTTTGTCTGACACTAATTCACAAGAGTGTACAATAAAGTATGAAAAAATTTATAACATATCCGTTATTTACTACTTTATTAACAAAATAACAAATAACGATAATAACCTAAATCCGAAAGCGGTTATTAAGTTATTGTCAATATTTTAAAAAGAAAGGAAGCGAATAACGTGTATTTTGTAGGTATTGAATAAGACTAAGCAAGGGATAACTAACCAACATATAACCGATAAGACGGCCTTTTGCCTCTTACTAATTGACACAGATGTAACCAATGAATAAATACCATTTCCGTTATTTGCTACTTCATTAACAAAATCACAAGTAACGATATCAACCTAAACCCAAAAGAAGGTTATTAAGTTATTGGTAATATTTTAAAAAGGAAGGAAGCGAATAACGTGTATTTTGTAGGTATTGAATAGGACTAAGCAAGGGATAACTAATGCATAAGCGACAAGACCGCCTTTTGTCTGACACTAATTTAGTTCAAATCTCCATTTTAATCATTTTTTAAGTATGGTGTATAATAAACTATGTAATAAATATATAACATATGCGTTGTTTGCTACTTTATTAACAAAATAATAAGTAACGAAAATAACTTACATTCAAAAGAGGGTTATTAAGTTATTGGTAGTATTTAAAAAAAAACGAAGCGAGTAACCTGTACTTTGTAAGTCACTAATTGACACAGTTTGTCTCCTTTTTAATTTTAATTCTTTTGTGTACAATAATGTAAGCAATGAATAAATACCACATCCGTTATTTGCTACTTTATTAACAAAATAACAAGTAACGAAAATAACCTAAACCCAAAAGAAGGTTATTAAGTTATTGGTAATATTATTAAAAGGAACGAAGCGAGTGACGTTTATTTTATAGGTATTAAATAGGACTAAACAAGGGATAACTAACTAACATATAAGCGATAAGACTGCCTATTGTCTGTCACTAATTGACACGGTTTAAGTCTCCTTTTTAATTTTAATTCTTTTGTTTACAATAATGTATGCAATAAATAAATACCATATCCGTTATTTGCTACTTTATTAACAAAATAACAAGTAACGAAAATAACTTCAAACGAGATTATTAGGTTTTGTCAATATTTTGAAAAGGAAGGAAGCGAGTAACCTGTATATTGTAGGTATTGCATAGGTAAGCTAGGGATAACATAACGTATAAGCGATAAGACCGCCTTTTGTCCGTCACTATTTGACATAGTTTAAATCTTCTTTTTAATACTTTCTTAAGCGTAGTGTACAATTTAGTACGAAATAAATAAATGGATATATCCGTTATCAGCTACTTTATTAAGAAAATAACTTAAATCCAAAAGAGGTTATTACGTTATTGTTACTATATTAAAAGGAAGGAAGTGAGTATTATTATAACTACATTATTAAAATATCTGTGTGATGGAGATAGTAAGGCTACCTTATTAAATATTATAGAAATCAATTGAGAACTATGACAATACAAGGTATACAACTCCGAATAGATTATATTTATTAAAGATAGCCATTGCTATTTAATATATATAAAAAAAGTGAGGTGCGGGATAAATAATAAGCTACTAGATTATAAAAGTATAATTTAGACTTGCTATTAGACAAAGTCGTGTAGTTAATAAAATAAAAGTGCAAATTACATTTTCATTGCACTAAATAATTGTTTAATCATCCATTTCTCCTATTTTTATTATTTATATCTGTATATACATGTTTAATTAGTGCAAAGGTCATAAACATATTTACATATTAACTATTTACAATCACTAGTTTGAGCAATAGAAGTAACAAAATATCTAATTACATATACGATAAAACAATTGACAAGAGTAGGATATACGTATAATGTTTTCAAAGCCAGTTTAAATTACAATATTTTAAACAAATTTAGACACGTTGCGAAATAAGTGATTCAACCCATTTATTTTTGTAGTTAGCAATACTCATAGTATCTTCGCAGTTATATTGTATTTAAATGTGCATATTTATAAAGTAATAAAAATGGGGAACGCAATTATAAAAGAAACAATTTTATCTTAAAACAAAAGTCATTTGAAGTTTTGAGTATACGTATATATAGTAAGGTACTACGTTCAGCCTTTATATAAGTTCAAAATGATATAAAGAGCTCTATTAAATTAAAATGTATTTTGCAAAATGTTGTACAGCGCCATCTATTGAAAGCTAACGTAACAATTTTAAAGTATTTTTCAATGTTAGTCAGATGGCCGACGGCCGTCACAGCGAGAGCACGTATCACGCTGTATCACTGCTGTTCTACTCTAACTACCTAGTTGTAAGCGAGATAACACCATCGATTGACTGACAACGAGTTTCCATCACAACTACCTTCATCTCTCGCGCTTCGGACAACGTCGAGGAATATTTAAATGAGACGCTTTGATTTTCATCCAGTTTCAAACAAATACATTTATACGCAACATGTCCTTACTGTGAATTACTGAAATTATTGACCACATCTTCTCGATAAAATATACTTTCAAAACCGGTAGATTTATTAACAAAGTACAAATTTAACTATACAAAAGAATATAATAACCCTCATTTAATGAAGAATATTATTATTTTGTAAGGATGTGAAACTAGACGGGCTAAATCTTATATTTCGCATTATGAATATAGACGTAACATAATTAATAATGATTATACTTACTAAAGTTTATATTTAGAAAACGAAATTAAATAGGTTTTTACGTAATAGCTACATAAATTTTACATTTAACCGCCTTAAAGCATAACCTTATCAAAACCTTATCCAGTATTTTTAACACGCGACAAATCCATTAGTTATTTACAAGTCGTTATGAAAATCGTTACTAAAAATGTTCATTCAATTCCTACTCTAAGTTTACACCGTCCCCATCTATATTTGATCTTGATTAAATTTACAAACGTTAACAATGTGCTTTTTTATTTATACACACATATTCAAATATATTTTATAAACATTTAGTGGATGGCACTTGAAGTTCACAACTTTTTGAAACGTTATTAACTTTATTTCTCGAAAGTTGTACAGCGCCATCTATTGAAAAATCATTGTAATGCTGTTAGGAAGTTATCAGATCGCGTAGGAATTGACTTAAAAATCTTTTTTTTCAATTACGATATATTCATCCACTCAAGTTCAAATACATTTTTATAAACTTATAGTGAATAAAACTTTAGGTTAATATAGATTTTTTATACATTCATTTGAAAACTACACTTATTATGCGTTAAAATTTACAGCGCCATCTATTGAAAGCCAAAGTAAAAGTTTTAAAGATTTCTTGAGATTGGAAAGTTGACGATTATACGAGCCGTAAGATTTAATTGATCCATTTCATTACAAATACATATATATAAACTGTTTTAATAAATTAATCGATTGAATTTATTTTGCTAAGTATCGGGTTTGAAGACTTTTTATGTAATGAATTTGAAAAATGTATGTTCCAGTGCCATCTATTGAAAGCTAATGTACAAGTTTTAAAGAATTCTTTCTATGTAATGAGTTTCAGATACTTGTGGCTAGATGGCGTAAGAATTGAATTTTTTAATTGTTTATTTGTCCAAGTGAGTTCAACTTTTTTAAAGCGATCATATTAGATAATGAGTTTGTGCTAGATGGCGTAGGAATTGACTTTATATAGCTTGTTTTTTTTAATCAGTCTATATCAAGGCTTTTAAAGCTACTTGTAAAGCTGGCAAACATGCCTTTGCTAGGCTTTTTGATTCGTTTCTTTTCATCTACCTTGAATATCTCCGACTCTACTAACCAATCTTTATAATTAGCTTCCATGTTTTTCCTTTGTTCCTCGTGGAGCTGTTTTACTGGCGGTTGAGGTCCGCCGTAGTCTTCTGGAAGGTACTCCACGTCAACAACAGAAGCTGGGCCTTCCGAAGAAAAGTTGAGTAAGTTGAGGAGATTAGAATGTATCAACGGTTTGACAAGACACATCACTTGATTAATAAATGATACTGTGTGGACTACATGGATCTTTTTCAAGCGACACGGATGTGCGTTCTGAAATAAAAAACATTATATATTCATCAGCACTTACTTGTTAAATTTGGCTATATGATACTTGAGCTCGAACTGATACCATTTACGCAAATGACTTTTTTTAACAAATACACGAACAAATGAAATAAATGAAAGATCTTTTGCTGTAGTTTTGACAAAATAATTTCAATTTTATGTATGTAGAAAACATGACTTATTTATATATACATTAAAATGTATAAAAAAATGTAATAAAATTTATAAGAAAACAATATATTTTACATCTGCTCCCATGACATCTTGTTTTTAGAAATCGGTGGATGTAACAAATGATTTTTTTCACAGTAGATTGTTAAGACATATTTGCACTGTATACCTTCTGGAAATTTTATATATTATTCTATAAGATCGGTAATGTTATAGGACTTTAGTAGAAATATTACACTGGGGCTTCTGAACAAGCTCTTAATCGATAAATAATGATGTAACGAAATCCAACAGTTGTGATTTGAAAGAGGAGCCCAAGTCCGAATTTTGCCATTCATTTTATAGCCTTTTCTAACATTATATTTTAATAGAATTCTTTCAGTGATCTTTTATGGTATAAAAGGTATTCAATGTAGCCATAATGTAACCATTATATTCAATTGCCTCTATTAACACTCTCCCCATATTTATCTTGTTCAAATTTTCAATCGTTTAAGTTCAAATGCATTTTATTAATTCTCTAAATTAATGAATTGATTATCGTATTTGTGAAAAGTATTACAGCGCCATCTATTGAAAGCCCACGTAGAGAATTTAAATAGTTTCTTTTTATGTTATGAGATTAAGATTGTACTATCTGAGATAGGCTTTATGGATATATATCAATACCTACTAATCTATTTAGACAAATATTATAAACCCGAAATATTTGAGGTCAGAGGTCCTTGGTTTGATTTCTGGCGAGGCAAACTTACGAAATGCCATTTTCTCATTCTTCTGGATCTGGACTGGTTGGAGACTCCGGCTAGTTACCAACCTACCAGCAAAGACGTGTTGCCAAGGAAAAATATACGTCCTGACACGATGCTGTGTAGTATTAGATTTAAATGACCTCTTTAGCATTATTTAGCATCAAGTTAGATTATATTTAAGTGCTTAACTGTAAGGAATAACAAAAAACGTAGTATATACAAAGTAATTTAGACGGAACAATAATTTACCTGTATATAGTGCATAAAAGCCCGTAGAGCCGGCAATGTTACCCTCGTCAGATGTCCCAGGCTGCAACCCTTCATGTCAAAGATAACAACATAGCCCTCAGAGAGCCTATCTTCGGAGAGTTTGATATCATTGAACATACAGAAAACTCTTACGGCATCAGCAAAATTCAATTTGCTGTAATCCGTATCGGAGAGACGGTAGAGCAGTATGTGAAACCCCTCAGCTGATAACTTAGGTAAAGCTACCATTTGTCTGAAATTAGAAGTTAAATGAATATATAATCTATACTAGCTATTCCAAGCGATGTCCTACGCGTAGTTCGTGATCCCGCGGAGATATGGGTTAATTCGTTATTTATTGGATCGAGTTTTCCATCTAAACCATTCTTGAAGAAGCCAGTTTAACAAAATTTCAACAAAATCGGTCCAGCCGTTTAGGAAGAGTTCATTGCATACGCACATGCATGCATGCACATATACCACGCAAACACATTAACAGTAATAGTCAGGTCCGGGCAACAGTTCCAATAGTCGAACGCTCTAGCGGAGCGTTACTCGAGAATTATCGAGAACGTTGCCGGTCTATAACTCATTGTTTCCGACTTATANAACATTACCCACGAACGCCCACATTATAAGAAATTAAATAATGGATCTCATTAATGACGATGTTGGCGGAGAACCCTACGCCCCTGTGCTTTATGCTTATCCGTTCTCTCTTATTCTCCGACATACATATACACATAAATCAGTTGCTTTTCGTTAGTCTCGCTAGCTTGAGATCGACTGGACTGATTTAACTAATTTTGATTTTAGCTTTAAAAGGTAAGTAAATATGAAAAAAATGCTTAGAATATGGAAAAACAACAATTTCGCTTTCCTTTAAAGGTCGTCCTGTTGTTTCGAAATCAAATTAAATGTAAGTGATTTTTTTTTTTGTTTTAAAAGTCCAACGCTTGATGTTCGTCCTGTCGTTCAGAAATCAAATTAAATTTAAAAAAACCACCGAACCAACAATTTCTAGTCGAAACTATAATATTTTACGAACTTTGTAGAAAACCTGGCCGTAACGCTCGTGTTTTTTTGATTATGAATTCTTTTTGCTCCGGTTAAGTTTTGACCACATTTTTTACTAAAATTGAAACATTCTACAATTATTATTCAGCTTTATTTATGGATTCTGAGGCGGTACGAAGATTGCCGGGCTTGCTAGTATTATTTGATGCTTAAAAATGAAACCTATCGCAAGTCTGAATTGGAACATATCCAGCAAAAACAAATAGTCCCTCAGAATCTATTGAGTAATTTCGTAGTTCAAACCAAACTCAATCATGGAATAAAAATCGAACTGGTTAAGGATATTTTAAGAGTATGATTGTTAATTAAATAAGTATCTACAATAAAGTGCAAAAGACCTTTCAATAAAATACTGAAACTAAGCGATGTCCCCAAAAACAAAATGAATTTCGTTATCTACTTTTAAATTGTTGTATGCAAATACATTATAACCTTTGACTAGCAAAAAACGAGAATCAGATTGTTTTATAAAATACCAATTTCAACAAACATGGCCTTCGATACCGCATGTCAAAAATATTCAATTTACAGTATTAATTATACACACCCACAGTAATATAAATCGCGTCATGTCTACAAATAAATATAATTTACTTAATCTATATATATTAGAGATATCCAGGTATCTATTTACTCATCACGATGTCTTTGGAACCATAAGGCGTACAGACTCGAAATTTGGTAGGAATATTCCTTTTGCCGAGTAGAGGTCAGCTAAGAAGGGCTTTTACGAAATTCCACCAGCAAAGGGGGTTGCGGGGGTGTTAACTATTGACTCATCATATAAGGTGTAGAGACTTGAAATTTGGTAGGAATATTCCTTTTGCCGAGTAGAGGTCAGCTAAGAACGGATTTTACGAAATTCCACCGGCAAAGGGGGGTTGCGGGGGTGTTAACTATTGACTCATCATATAAGGTGTAGAGACTTGAAATTTGGTAGGCATATTCCTTTTGCCGAGTAGAGGTCAGCTAAGAACGGATTTTACAAAATTCCACCCGCAAAGGGAGGTTGCGGGGGTGTTAACTATTGTCTCATCACATAAGGTGTAGAGACTTGAAATTTGGTAGGAATATTCCTTTTGCCGAGTAGAGGTCAGCTAAGAACGGATTTTACGAAATTCCACCCGCAAAGGGGGGTTGCGGGGGTGTTAACTATTGATTCATCACATATGGTATAGAAACTTGAAATTTGGTAGGCATATTCCTTTTACCGAGTAGAGGTCAGCTAAGAACGGATTTAACGAAATTCCACCCGCAAAGGGGGGTGGCGGGGGTGTTAACTATTGATTCATCACATAAGGTGTAGAGACTTGAAATTTGGTAGGCATATTCCTTTTGCCGAGTAGAGGTCAGTTAAGAACGAATTTTACGAAATTGATTGAAATTTAATAGCGATAATTTAGAGCATGAAAAAGGACTATAAGCTCTTTGCAGTAATACACAGAAAATAACTCATATACGTATGTTTTTTTATTTGTAAAGCAATTTCCTTAAATAAATGAAAATGCTACCCATTCAAACCTATCATAAAAACATTCAACGCATACCACACTACTTCATCTTGTTTGCGATATTCAGTTTATATAAGTAAACTAAATTAAAACCGCACGAAACTTTTTGGTTAGTATATTTTAATCTATAAATAATCATATTCTATACTACCAACTAACAATGCATGCATACCCCACTTTTACCATCCTCAAAAATTCCATGCGCGCATACACACTCACTCATACGTAACACATATACTTAGCTAATAAGCTTAGGCTCTCTTAATTATTTTAGTCTTTTGTTAACTCACTAGACATCATTTGTTCTTCTTTTATATAGCTACTAGCTGAACCCGCGACGTCGTCTGCGTGGACTGTTTTTTAGGTAGCAATTTAATTCGTCGTCGTCGCTTCAACCGATGGACGTCCACTGCTGGACATAGGTCTCACGAAATGATGCCCACAAGGCCAGATCTTGTACCGCCGGGCTCCAGCGGCTACCGGCGATCCTCCTTATATCGTCGGTCCCCCTTGTGGGTGGTCTTCCTACACTGCGTCAACGGTGCGGGGTCGCCATTCCAGCACCTTCCGNGCCCATAGTCAGCGACCACGTTTCCGATCCGTAGGTAAGCAATTTAATTAATATAGGTAAATTGTTTTACAAATAGAAAACATGACCTGTACTTAGTAAAAGGAATATTCCTACCAAATTTGAAGTCTCTATGATCTATGGTTCTAGAGATATTATGATGAGTCAATAAATACCTGGATATCTCTTATATATATATAGATTAGAGTGGGCACTGATTACTGTGACGCAGTGAAATCTAGTTCAGGACTCAGTGACACATATAACATTAAAGCCATCTCTGTGAGAAAATTGATATGATTTGATTTTAATCTGTCTACTTGCATTTTAATGGAATTCTCTTAAACAGATTTTAACGGGACTTTCATTTGCAGATAGAAAAAAGAAAAAGAATTAGAAGATAGAAAGTAATTTTCCGAAAGAAATCTTATCGAAAAATTTCAAGCGAAACGTGACCACCTTTTAATATTTAGATACATTTACATAAACCAACGCTAGTGAAATTGTAAAAAAATACAATTAAACACAAGTTTTCAAGATTTTTACTAACATTTTATTTAAAAAAATAGCTTTTCTCTGCAATTTACCGGTGATAAAAAATCTGTAAATAGTAAAAAAATGTTTTTAACATACATACATAGCATCACGCCTCATTCCCATAGGGGTAGGCAGAGACAACAACCTTCCACTTTCCACGATCCTTGCATATCTCCTTCGCTTCTTTCATTCTCATTACACCTTTCATACAAGTTCGTCGGATTAGAGTACTCTTGACCTGGCCGTTATTTAAAATGTCCTGGATTTGGTCCAGGAACGTTCGCCTTGGTCTTCCCCTTCCAACTTTCGCATTCACTCTTGACTCATAAATCCTTTTTGTCAGTCTCCTTTCATTCATTCTCTCTACATGCCCAAACCATCTAAGCATACCTTTCTCAATTTTAGTCACTACGTCTTCTTTTATACCACAACGTTCTCTTATCACACTATTTCTTACTCTGTCACTCAGTTTTAATCCACTCATGCTTCTCAACGCTCTCATCTCTACCGCATTTATTTTACTTTTGTGATTCTTCTGCCATACCCAACTTTCACTACCATACATAAGTGTTGGCACCAACACTCCAGCATGCACTGCCAGTCTAGCCCTTTGAGACACCATCTGGCTATTCATAAAAGCATGCAGAGCACCATTTACCATATTCCCTGCATTCACTCTCCTTTCGATATCACTTTCACATGTTCCATCTTTTGTAAATTTAGATCCCAAGTATACAAATTCTTTCACCTCTTCCACTTGTACCCCATCTATCAAAATATTGCCATTCATCATAAATTCATCTCGTTCAAAAAGCATAAGTTTCGTTTTGTTTACATTCACTTTCATTCCTTTCCCTTTCAATGTTTTTAACTCTATAATTAAAACATATCATAATCTACCTGCATGTCAAATTTCAACCAAATGATTTTAAATGTTAAAAATTGTAATATTTGTAGGATTAACAGCTATTAACAAAAAAAACTGGTTTATTATAAGGTCGTTGTACCATCATATATTTCATGTATATTGGGGTACAAAGTTGTAATCCACCAACTGGTTATATCGCCTATTAATAATCTAATAGTTTATCGACACGGACTTACATATTTTAAAGTGAAAATTTTATTATTTATACTTTAGTTTGTGAATATTAAATGTGTCTTAGTCATCATACTCCAATATGTAAACCTCGTTCGAGTAAAGTCAGCTAAAGAAGTAATACAATTATAGGCAATGCGTCACTACGGCCTTTAATAGAATAAGTATTAATACTATATATAACATTTATTTTAAATATACAATTAACCATGACAACATTATATCGAACATTAATACAGACAAAATAAAAGTAACTAAAATGCGCCATCAGAAGCAAATGGATGGGTGCCCATAAGGCTGGCAGCGTTACCTCTTTGGACAGCGATACTTATACGCTGTCCGAAGTACCACCCGGCCTTAGGGTCGCGGGTGACATCAACTAAGTGAGATGAGATTTCTTTCAAAAAACTTTTAGCCTCAGGACCCCACGGTCCCAATGTCTCCACGCCAAAAGGCACAAATATGCGTCACTACTATATTTTAATTTATTAGTTAATATAACATTACTGGCAATTAGAGGTGTGTGAATATCGTTCGAATCGAATATGAATAATCGATTCGAAATTATCGGCAACAATGTATTGCCAGTAGGGGTGTGCGAATAAATCGAACTTACGAAATTCGATTCGATTTTCGGGAATCGATTTTTAATATTCGATTCAAAACCCGAATCGATAGTTTGATTTTTTCCGAATTATTCGTAAATTATTAGTGAATTTTCAAGTATTTTTCAATCAGTGTATCTTATATTCAATATTCAAATATAAATATAACAGTCTACATTTCATTCAAACCATGAAATATATTTATTATTTACACAAATAGGACAATTATTATAGTTTTTTATTTTATTTTAAAGAGAATGAAATAAAAGAAATTATATCGTAGCAATTGCAGTATTCTAAAAAGTACAAAATTTGCTACAATTTTTCTTTTAAATAATAAATACGATACTGAATCGGGTGATACATAATGATTTCATAATATACGGTAATGAATTCGTTTACAAGATACAAAATCGCTGGTAATGGAAAGTAATCTTTCACTTTCAGGCGAAGTACAACGTATTCCTAAATAATTAAATAGTTTTTAAACGAAAAGTATATCATTCGTAGATCGAATATTTCGATACATTATTATTATAATTCGAATTATTCGATTATATATAATATTGACATTCGATTAGGAACGAATAATTCGTAACTTCGAATTATTTGCACACCCCTACTGCCAAAACGAGTACATTGTTGCCAATAATTAGGACACTATTATAAATTTAAAATATTACTTCATTGAAACACAATAAAGAAAACAGTTCTATACATGAAAATTTTATTACGCTAAGTTTCATGTTTTATGTCAAACACACAAATGTGAAAGACATTTTGTCTGTCTGTTAAGTTTTCTGATGGATAGCTAGACTTTAACCTTCATATATTTATTCACTAACTAGCTGATACGCGTGGTTATCTATCCCGTGGATATATCGGGAAATACGTCGAAAAAATATAGTCGTATATACCGCTACTTAAACTTCATATCAGTATATGGACTATTTGAACGGGTACATATCACGATGGCGATTTTTAGTTTTTAATTTATACCCGATATGTAGCCGTTCAAATAGTCAATATGTTAATAAACCATGAAAATTGAAGTTTAAAACAATTAGTTCATATCAGTACTTTGCAAAAACACCGTTATTTCAAAATTGCTCATTATTGAAGTACAGCGAAATCAAAACCACAAAGCTCACTCTTTCAAACGTTATAACAAAAATTACAAATTACGAAATTAAACGCTAACTCTTGAGATGAGTTATTTAAGATTTAAGGTACAAAAAATCTTCTCAAACATTAATATGAATAAGAAAAGATCAAGCAATCAAATAAAGTCCGTGCAAAATACCAAGAAATGGCTTTCCGTGTGAATATTTAGACAATCGAATCTCCGCGATTAAAATCTTGTATAGTCCTTTACAAGTCTTCATGTCCTAACAATGCTTCTTCCCACAATAATGTTGAATACGAATATATGGACTGAAGAATTTCTTGGCGAATAGCCTTCGTAAAGTAGGGCATTGAACCGCATTCATAACGAAAGTAGGAAATCTTTCACTGATATACAGCGTAACCTTAATAAAACCTGAAGGCCTTGACTAGATCTGTTCTGGTAGAATTTCGGCCTTGGCTAGTTACCACCCTACCAGTAAAAACGTACCACCAAGCAAAAAGTGTGCGCAATGCCGTGCGAAATTACCGGTTTGTACTCATAATAAATTCATTATTTCATAAAAACTAACAATTGCAAATCATCTAATAAACAAGTAATTTGGAGTTGCTTCTTATTTATGTCTATGATACAGGATACAGAACGTTTTTTAACAGTGAGTAATCTAAATTGTGGATCGCTGCTCCGTGTGTAATAGTCTGTGGAACGCTGGCGCCATCTGTGTATCGGCGTGGGGGCAGAGTCAATAAGTGGCAGTCCGGCCCGTCTCTCGGCAGTTCTCGAGTGGCGGTCGGGCGGAGTGGTCGACTATTGAAACTGTCGCGTTCCTAGCTATTATTGTTAATGAGTTTGTGTAAATTGATATCGGGAACATTAAGTGATTGAACATTATAATCCGAGTTAATTAACAAAGTGTTTGATTGCACCAACATTACCCACGAACGCCCACAGAATAAGAAATTAAATAATGTATCCCATTAATGACGATGTCGGCGGAGAACCCTACGCCATATATATAAATCAATTGCTAATACTCGACAATGGATTGATTTGCGTAATTTTGGTTTTGAATTATTTGTGGAAGTCCAAGGAAGGTTTAAAAAGTGAGTAAACATGAAAAAAATTGTGGTAATATAACAAAAACAACCTATACGAGTATATATTTAGAAACTATGCCTAACTGTCAAATATTTTATGTTTGTCATGTCGTTTAGAAATCAATTAAAAATAAAGGTCGTTCAGAAATCAAATTAAATAAAAAAAAATACTTTTGTTTTTGACACTAAATAAGTATGTTAGAGGAAGTGTGAAAGTAGCACCAGTGACCGAGAAGTTGAGGAGAGTAAAGCTATCCTGGTATGGGCATGTCATGAGAAGGGAGGATAACCGTGCATGCAAGAGGGCTCTAAACATGATGGTAAGCGGAAGGGTCGGGTGAGGGCGACCAAAAAACGTGTGGATGAACTGTGTGAAAGAGGATATCTGTATAAGGGGTCTGAATGAAGAAATGAAAGCGGATACAGTGAAGTGACGAAAGGAAACATGCTGTGCCAACCCCACCTAGTGGGATAAGGGCAAAGAAATGATGAACCTTTTGTGTTTGACATTTGACATTTACCACCAACAATTTTTAATCACAACTATAATATTTTGTGGAGATTAGCATGAAACTAGGCGGTTTTAATCACGAATTGTTTTTGTTCCAGTTAAGGTTTGCTAAAGTTGAAACATTCTGCAATTATCATTCAGCTTTTTTATTTATTGATTCTGAAGCGGTACGAAGTTCGCCGGGTCGGCTAGTTTAATATATAAAAATCTCTAGTACCAGTAATTGTTCTTTAAATCCTCCGAAACTGGTTGACCGCTTTCTAGGAATTATTTGTGTATGTTTTTCGTAAGTCTGAGAATCTCTATCCTCCCAAACTTTAATCGCAATATGAAGTTACATTGATCAAGTAGTGTTTATGTAAAAGCGTCATATTCATAACAGACCTGCGCTTGGCTGCAATCCCACCCGATGTTAAGTGTTAATGTAGCCTACGATGGACGGCGCTTGCTTAGGTGATGAAACACAGAAACTTGTAAAGCATTCCACTCCTTTGCGGTGCGGTTCAACGATTGGGTAAAACGTTTGGTACGGATCCGTGGGATGTCCATCACGTATCGAAGCCAATCGTTTCTATGCCTAGATGACCTAAAGTAGGTAAGCGTGTGTTTACTTATGTACACGCGTTAGAAGTTACACTTCTTTGGCGTAAGAAGATAAAAATCTTTTCAATGATAGATATGGATAAACTTTGTCTCGGAACTGTTAAATTATCAGTCATTATCATTGGATAGCACAACTTTTAGCGCGATTATTTAATTTTTTATTGAATTACACGCTTGATTGCATAAAAAAATGCACAATAATATACAAGCAACAGTTAGTATTTTCGAAATTTTAATCATAAATGCAAGGCAAAGGCCAAAGATTCGAAAATAATAAACTTAAACTCACTTTCATTGGATATAAATAGTTTGTTTTATATAATTGAGTCTGAAAGTTATAATATTAATAAGAATGTCACGTTGGTATTTTGTCACAATTTACCTAATACGTAATATAATAAAATAATTATGGTATTATAAAATATAAAAAAAAACTAAAATATTACTTTAAGAGTGTCGGATTCTTGTGACGATATGCGAGCGCATCTTAAAAATTTACTCATTCATCATTTTTCCCTAACGCACCAAAAGAAATATAACTTCAAAAGGCGACGGAGAATCAAGATCATACAGTTCCTGAAACACTCTCCGAAAAAAAATTCTGTACAATCCCAACAGACTGACAACGTCGATCCTCCGAAACTAGACCATCAAGCTGGTACTTGGATGAGCCGTCCCAAAGATGGCTACAGTACAGAGCTGCAGTTTGTGCTTTGGACTCGATGCATTGCCGGAAGTTAAGTGTAGAATATAATAGCACCAAGAAGACAAATACTGTTTAGCAATCGGAACAGAAACTCTCAGACACTAATACCGATTTTGTAAGGACTTGCACGAGTAACTGAGGTAGTAGAGCTTTGATTACAAGGATTTACTTAAATTATTATTTAAGGAATATTTGCAATATTGAACAGCTATTGTGTTTAAATTTTCAAATCTTTTTGCATTCATTTTCCTTAATAAAGTATCAATAAGAAATCAAAAATATGTTTTTTCAAACTATTTAGCCTTCTCAATAAGTTACAAGGCCAAATAAAAAAATATTATAAGAAAAAAATAAACACATGGTTTTCTTTACGTTAACATGATACCTACATAACTTAAGGCATACTACATACAAGGCGTGTCGGCAGTATATTATATGGTATAACAAAGCCGAAGTGATTACTACATACTTCTAGAGCTGATGGGCACTTCATTCGACATACCATCCCTGAATTGCCATGTTCAGGTCAGCTCGGTAGTATTTATGCTCCGGTTTTGCTTTAACGTTACTTAGGCACGTATAAAATATGGGGTATTAACATGTGTATTTATCTTTATTGCACTAAGTGCAAAAGGTTGGTTTAAAGCTATTAAATTTTATCTATTTGCCAACCTTTCTAGTTCAAGAGTGTCATTGATCTGTATTGCACAGATATTATGATATAACATAAATACTGATAAGGAAGTATTTATACATTTGTTTAATATGGAGCGGTTACAAAAAAATTGTTGAATGTATAGCCTGCCTGAATATTTTCATTAGAATGGGACTCGATCGACAGAACTGGCAGCTATTGCTGTCACTAATTGAATTTTAATGCTTGGCTTGGTTAAGCTTATGTGTTCCGAAATCAAGCAGCAGTTTTCCGAACCAAAGTACATCTAAACTAATATTATAAAAAGGAAACATCTGTGTTTGTAACGTTTTCAAAAACTACATTAGCATTACCCAGCGAAAAAAAGCGTATATAAAGCGTATATACTCCACAAATGCCGGATTTCACCAACTTTTCCCAATTATTACATATTGAGAGGACCCCTCTAGCTATAGAAACAGTCCCCTTAACTAGCTAGCCCTTAAGGCTTATAATTCAGGTCATATATAGTTTTTATAAAGTACGACTTAAGGACCAATTTCAAAAAAATTTCCACCATTAGAAATCCTAATAAAAATGCATTAATGTAATCCAAGGTGTGAAAAAATTAGTCACCAAAAATCTGTCATCGCGTGCGAAGCTGAAACTATTGATGATAGAACAAGAAAATGTTCTACAATATTATAGAACGTATTAATATCTACCACAATCTATAAAAATTACTCAACTGTTAACATACGCGTACCCACACAGTCTCAGTAGCGGACGCATACACACACTTTCACATACACACAAACACAATCGTGAACGCGCGCACACACACACACGAACACACACGCACACACATAGTATAGCATGTAATTTTCAGTTGCCGTAACAAAGGTCTTCTAACGCGGCTTCAATATATTGTATGGTTGGAGGTTGTATACCCTACGCATAGATATTTAAGAATTAATATATGTATCCTTTTATTGTGTGTTTTTAAATATTCCAACTATGGTAGTTTTTTGCCACAATTACTACTTTTTTGAATTTTAAAAGTTAATAAAAGTGCCGACAATAATCAAACCACATTATTCATACTTCTGCATTAATCCTTATCATATTAAATAATATTTTATTAAAGACCGTTTCAATTCTTGTAAAATACTTCTTAAATTATTCCAATCAGACAATCCATTCAAAAGATAAAATAATGTATCCCGAGTCGAACTCCAGTGTCAAATGTCGAGTATAGGTTAGTTCTGAGACAATAAAGTATTTCAACAAATCTCTTCTCAAACATTATAGACGAATGCTTTTTATTTAGAATTTTTGTATTTTTTTTTTGTAACAATTTATAATAATCAAGCTAAAAATTACTGAACAGATAAAAAAATTCTTTCAATACGTGTAGAGTATTTTAAATTGACTAATGTCAACGTAAATGATGACATTCTACGTAAATAATGGTATGAATTTAAAAATGTATTAGTTAGATATATATTCGTGGTAAAGTAAAATCTTTATAATGATTAGATTATGAATGTAAGAGTGTATCAAAAAGGGAGTAATTAATTACTAAGCGCAATTAAACTTTACTGTTAGCGAAAATAAATCTAGAGTCCGACTTAGTAGACTTTCCATTGCCACGAGATCGGTATCTACACGGGTGAAAACGCGTGGCATTGCTAAAGTAGTAGTATAGTGATTTTCCTTGAGGTTAGTGTCTAAGAATTTTAAATATCCTTATTAATTTTCGTAGTCTATTACTAATCGCTTCTATTTGGGAATGACACGATAGTCTCTGATCTAACAGAATACCTAAGCAAACATACATACCATACATGCATCACGCCTCAGCCCTATAGTGGTAGGCAGAGACCACGGCCTTCCACTTGCCACGATCCTTGCATATCTCCTTCGCTTCTTTCATTCTCATTAAACCTTTCATACAAGTTCGTCGGTTTAGAGTACTCTTGACCTGGCCCTTATTTAAAATGTCCTGGCCTTGGTCCAGAAACGTTCGCCTTGGTTTTCCCCTTCCAACTTTCGCATTCAGTCTTGACTCATAAATCCATTTTGTCAGTCTCCTATCACTCATTCTCTCTACGTGCCCAAACCATTTGAGCATACCTTTCTCAATTTTAGTCACTACATCTTCTTTTATACCACAACGTTCTCTCATCACACTATTTCTTACTTTGTCACTCATTTTCAATCCACTCATAGTTCTCAACGCTCTCATCACTATCGCATTTATTTTACTTATATGATTCTTCTGCCATACCCAACTTTCACTACCATACATAAGTGTCGGTACCAAACTCCTGCATACACAGCCAGTCTGGCCCTTTGAGACACCATCTGGCTATTCATAACGACGCGCAGAGCACCATTTACCATAATCCCTGCATTCACTCTCCTTTTAATATCGGTTTAGAGTACTCTTGACCTGGCCGTTATTTAAAATGTCCTGGATTTGGTCCGGGAACGTTCGCCTCGGTCTTCCCCTTCCAACTTTCGCATTCACTCTTGACTCATAAATCCTTTTTGTCAGTCTCCTTTCATTCATTCTCTCTACATGCCCAAACCATCTAAGCATACCTTTTTCAATTTTAGTCACTACGTCTTCTTTTATACCACAACGTTCTCTTATCACACTATTTCTCACTCTGTCACTCAGTTTTAATCCACTCATGCTTCTCAACGCTCTCATCTCTACCGCATTTATTTTACTTTTGTGATTCTTCTGCCATACCCAACTTTCACTACCATACATAAGTGTTGGCACCAATACTCCAGCATGCACAGCCAGTCTGGCCCTTTGAGACACCATCTGGCTATTCATAACGGCGCGCAGAGCACCATTTACCATAATCCCTGCATTCACTCTCCTTTTAATATCACTTTCACATGTTCCATCTTTTGTAAATTTAGATCCCAAGTATACAAATTCTTTTACCTCTTCCACTTGTTCCCCATCTATCAAAATATTGCCATTCATAATAGATTCATTTCTTTCAAAATGCATCACTTTCATTTTGTTTACATTCACTTTCATTCCTTTCCCTTTCAAAGCTTCATTCATAATATTTACCATCTCCTGTAGCTCATTAGCAGATGATACAAGTATTACTTGATCATCAGCGTAGAGTAAACATTTGATGATTAATTCATTAATTCTTAACCCATACATACTTTCTTTTAAATCTGTCTAACAGTTATCCATGAATAGGTTGAACAGCCATGGTGACGCAACACATCCCTGTCGAACACTTCTTTCGTTTATTCTGTCACAAGCTCTAGAGCCCTCATAGAGAGACTTCAATGCTTGAATCAGAATATCTCCCATACGTAAATAACGTTGACCAAAGCTCATTCCTCACCACTCGATCATAGGTATTTTCTAAATCTATGAAAGTGCAAGTATTTAGTTTAGTAAATAATGTTCAAACTTATAATTTTAATAAATTATGGTCGAAATTTGACCACTTGGCCACCGCTGGTATGTAGTTAATGGGTGTAAGTTTCTGGTAAACTTCACGTATGTAAAAGGAAGTATTTGCGGAATATATAGTTTACATACAATTACTAAACGAATACTTGATGTTGCCGTACGTTTACTTTAAACGCTATGTTAGTAGAACGCCTAACGCAGAGACGTGGTAGTTAATATGTATGTATAAGTGCATACTACGTATAATAATTGAAGCGAAAATTCACTCCAATTATTTATGATATGTATCTGCTTTGTTATTTATGCACACCTTTTTCGAGTGTCAGGGATTTTATAACAATAGAAACACTAAAGCATCCTTACAATAATTTACTTAATCTATCTTTATATGTGTTTCATCATTTAGTACGCATGCCTCAAATTTTCGACGCATGCGCGCTTGTTTTATATGTCAAAATATTTGCCAATTTGTTTTGCTCCTTCATCAAAATTTGTAATTCACTTCTTTACTTAATTCTTCTTGTAATTCACTAGAACTTTTTAATTTATTTAAAATATTTCATTAAGTTTCTCCGATTTATTGAGTTTTTTTATTTTTATAGTTATTATCATCGTTTGTATAAGAAAGTTGGCATTAATAAATGAATATGTTACGTAGTCGAAACATGCGAGCTATATTGGTTCAATATCTTTATTTCATATTATTTTAATCTTTATTATTTACACTTTTATCGAATTTTGGATCCTGGTCTCATAAAAAATTGGATTTGAGAATGATTTATACTAACAATTCATTCCAATAAATAACGGATTAGTCCAGATTATTTAGAAAAAATACTGAGCGATCAAACTTACACGATGAAAGCTTTAGTACATTATTACGTAACTCAAATGCGACCTCGAAAATTCTAGTTTTCCCTAATAATAAATATCTGAATGAGCCACATCTGTATATAGGGATGTCGAAAATACGATAAAGTAACGATATACATCATATCGACAAATCGGGATATAATACGGACGGGCAGTTGAAGTTGAAATTGACAGACAATTGCTGCCAACTTAAAAACCAAATTTTAAAACACTCGACCAAAACTAATAAATAAATAAAATAAAATTTGTAACAAAGAAGGGAGTATTAAAAGTATTTGTTCTTAGGGTTTTTTTATTTTTTAAATTTATAAATGTTAATTGGTGAAAAAATATCGATTTTTATACCTTTTTCGATACTCGGAATTTTATATCGATAAAATAAAATATCGATTCATTGTAAAATAACATCGATATATCGATGTATCGATATTGATTCAACAAGCCTATGTTTAATTAATACTTACGTTATATCCAATATTGTTTTATTCTTTGGCAACATTGGGTCACGGTTGGTAAACAGATCAGGTGAATTGTTCCTCAATGTAAAGTAGCATTCTATTGTATCCTTTGTCTCCTTAATCTTGTAGTAATTAGAATGCAAAAAAAGTATTATATATTCATCTGATATATAAGGCAGGTGTGGTTGACTTTTCATCCTGTAAAAACAAATGAGTATCACTATATGGGACGGTGCATCATGCAAAAATCAGCACGATTCGTATAAATACTGTATAAAAAAAGGTAAGGTAAGCTGCCCATTAACGTCCCACTGCTGGGCACAGGCCTCCTCACTCATATTGAGAGAGGGTTTTGAGAGCATAGACCCGCCACGCTGCTCCACTGCGGATTGGCAGGCATAGTACACAAGTGCACTCTCTATTCCTTTACTCTCAAAGTCCGATGTAACGGGAATCCGACACAGTCAGCGAGAGATCACGCACAGGACTGACGGTTTAACGTGCCCTCCGAGGCACTCGGGTGGATCACAACCAACCGCCAACTTCCCAACTTCGGACAAATATTGAGAAAATCTTAAAAGAAAACTCAATATCTATTTCGAGTTGGCCCGACCCAGGCCTCGTACCCAGGACCTCATGTCTGTAGTTGAACATGCTAACCACTAGACCAATTAGGCAGTTTAAAATAGTTTATACAGTGAATTAATGAGGCGGAAACTTGGCCTGACACACTCTGTGTACCTTAATACCTTTTGTCGACCGCCTTTTTGCCATCAATCGTTTTTTGATTTGCCTCGCTATGGCTGCGAATTTATAAACGTAGTCAGGTGAAAAAATAATGGGGAGCCTTAAAAATATCGCCTGAAAGGTATTCTGATAATGCTACCACACTGGTTTTACCAACAAAAGAAGAACAGCTCAGAAGATCCTATACTTTACCAACCTCCTTGTACATCATGACAATGGTTGGTGGTTTTTACTTATATATGTCAGAGTGCAAGATCTGTGGAACGCTGGCGCCGTCTGTCTATCGGTGTGGGGCATAGTCAATAAGTGACAATCCGGCGCACGTCTCTCCAGTTCTCGGGTGACGGTCCGCCAGAGCGGTCGAATATTGAAACTGTCGCGTTCCTAGCTATTATTATTAATGAGTTTGTTTAAATGTATAACATTAAAATAACTGAACATTATAATCTGAGTTAATTAATAAAGAGTTTGATTGCACCAACATTACCCATCAACGCCCACAGTATGGAAATTAAATTATGGATGCCATTAATTACGATGTCGGCGGAGAACCCTAGGCCCCTATGCCTTATGCTTCCATCTCTCTTATTCTCCGACATATATTGTAATAGATAGACAAACGAAACCAGTGCGTATGGACTTGATATAACGTAAGGCACTTCATTTAGTTAGCAAGCATTACGAGCTAAATGAACTGCCTTATATTATACCAATACTTGACCTACTCTTCATAATATAAAATTCAAATTATGTCTGAATGCTAAAGTAAGTACGGGCTGGATAAAATTGTGGGTGTATTAAAATAAAAGTAACAAATAGCAGTGGCAATTCATATTTCGCTATTATACTGAATTCAGAAGACTTGAGGTTTCGTCAAAAGTGCATAATACCATTCGTTTGAACTTTGTATAAAAATTATGCTCCAATTCATCTTTGGGATTATAAGATTTACCAGTGTTTCAGCTGTATATTACACTCGCTTTGGTAGATACGGTCCCGGAGTCTATTTCTCAAATTAAATTTTCTAAACTGTGCAGGTTAACCTTATAACATCTTAGACAGTATTATCACTTACCATCACGTGAGATCATAGACAAAAGCTAACCTATTCTAAGTGCGTAAAAATAGATAAAAACTCTATCAAAAATCCTGCAGCTATTTCATCATATCCACCGATGAACGTCATCTACTAGAAATAAAATAATGGACGTATATTAATAATTATTCCTCCATAAGTTACTTTCTAGTTTTTGAAGTGAAACTTCTTTACACGCATGAGGGTAAAATTGAGGTTAATATTTTCAAATAACATGTGGCATTTTAATTTGACACTCGTCATATATACCATTTTATAAAATATATAAAGTATACTTTTTCTAAAATTTTTCATTTAAAAACCAAAATTTTATTTATAATTTCTCATTTGAGAATTCCTACCATATCTTCCTATTACCCTCCTCTAAGTTTCGGAAATCTAAAGTTTTATATTTGTATAAATATAAACAGGACATAAAAATTAGTTTGCCAAAGAAGTTTCACTTCTGGCATGTTTACTTTATACGCACGCTCATTTTTTTTTAACTAAAGCTAAACTTTTATTCCTTCTTTACAATTTTTTTTTCCTCGTCGGGAAATCCCCATGGATACCCGCAATGCCACGGGGGAAAGGTATTGCGGGTTATACCAGACTATTACCGGCTATGAAGTGAAGCTGGGAGAGAGTAGCTCTGTGGGGTATATGTCAACGATATGCCCACATTGCTCCTTTCTCCGAATACTTCCCATTCGGGTGGCATGCCACTTGTTCAAAGTCAAAGTCAAAGTCAAAATATCTTTATTCAAGTAGGCCTATTACAGCACTTTTGAATCGTCAAATATCGTTTTTTCTAAATATTATTTAAATGAATGACTGATGATAACATTAAAGAACGACTTACTATCTAAAGTTACGAGGGTTCCTTCGCGCCCTGATCTGAAAAGAGCCCACAACAAACTCAGTCGGGTGTACTTTTTTTTTTTTGTTATCATCATTACAATATTTATTTAAAATTTATTCTATATCTATATACATATAGATATAGGATATTCTTCCTTGGAATCCCTTTAAAAGGGCAATAGATCCTGCATTTATTGCCCAGAGGCTACCCCTAGGGGGGCAGACAACGGTCGGACTCTACCCGTCTACCTCGCATAACAAACCTTAGAAAAAAGCTGAACGACGACCACCAAAGCCTTCTGTACTAAATAATTGATAGCATTGGATATTAATTCAACTCTATTCTTAATAAAATTAATTAAAAATTATATGAGTTGTTTGTGGGATAGTTTCAACACAGAGCGCGAATATTTTTTTTTGTAACGTTTTCACACAAAAACTACTGAACCGATTAAAAAAAATATTCACCATTAGAAAGCTTCATTTTCACTTTGCGACATAGGCTATATTATTATCTCAAAAAAAATAGGGATCCCCATTAAAATGCATTAATAAAACCGAAGGTATAAAAATTGTCACAAAAAATCTGTCAACGCATACGCTGCGGAAACTATTAATGATAGAATAAAAAAATGTTCTACAATATTATAGAAGGTAATAATATCTACAAAAAAGTCTGCAATGCCATATGTCTAACTACTGTAGTTTTGCCATTATAAATCGATATCTACATGACATCGCGGCGCATTGCCAGTATTAAATATTTTTGACGATTCATAAGTACTTGAATAAATTATAAAGTTGAAATATATACTCAAAAATGATTCCAAATATTTCAAGTGTAATATTAAAAAATACGTATATCCTATTAAAGTTATAATGAAAGGACGCGACCAGGTTTTGTAGAATAATAACGTATTGTGTAATTTTGCTTTCTACGGCCATTTTGTCAGAGAAAGTGACCATGGTATGCCATTTACGCGACGTATTTGAACGCCTTTTTAAGTTAATTTGATGAAGTAGGTGGGTTTCTTGTATAATTTTTCTATTTTTGCTTTAATATAAGGTATCACTGTATATAACAGTACGTATTAAAATGATCTTTTATAAAAAAATATTGATAAAATACCAAACAATTTAAGAAAACAGTGTCACATTTACATTAAAAAATCTTGTCGTGTGAGTGTCTATACTATATATATATACAGGTTTACTGGTTATTCGACGTATTCCTGTTGGAAGATGATAGAGGTGAGAATTTGCTTTAATTTGAACCCACATAAACTTTATGCAAAGTTGAATCGTTTTTAAATTATCATGATTTTTAGCTTTTCTTAAAATAAGTCAGAATTGCGGCTTCTAAAGTTTATTACAGAAAAGGTATCAATTTCAACCTCAGTTCTCTTTCTGATTTATAAAAACGATTAAATACTCGTTATTTTTCAATACTAAAATGGCAATTTTCGGTCCACATTTAAAAATGCGAGATTAAAATATGATTTCAATATTTCTTTGGATTTACTTTCAACTAATAGCCTTTTTCTTAGCTCTACAAAGACGCATAACAACAAGCAACTTATAAACTATAAGCTTACAAGCGCTTGACTGATAGTAAGTGGTGATACAGTTTAATATGGAAACATCACACAGTACCACACCAAAACACAATCTTTTTGCCAAACGGCACGTAATTGCTGGTAGAGACCTAGACAAATTAGAAAATATATTATCCGAAACTAGCCTTGATGGGGATCAAACCCAAGATCTATACAAGCGAATGGAGTATTCATATAAATCAGCCATTGAGGTCAAAACTGCGGTACTATCACCGTATGATAACAGATATGATATATGAAAAAACCAAATATATTTTTGTCCTGAAATTTCTACGAGAACGGCATATTGGAAACATATAAGTTTATCTAATTATTAATATTTTAATGAATGTTTAAGTTCTAAAAACTTACCACTCCCTTATTTGCTGAATTTCATCATCATATCCTTCTGGTAGAGGTTTCAAGCCATTTAGGAACGGATGTGAATATTTTGTTGCAGACATCACTTTAACCACCACCTGGACTCCTGTAATGAATAAATATAGACGTAAATAATATAGAAACAGAGATTTTCAACGACAAGCTTACTATTTTATATATTAACACTGTAATCACACTTGATGATAAGTGATAATACGGTCAAGATGAAGTACGTTAATCAGGTAAGAGGCAATTTAATTCTTATGCATTGATTCTACATTCTACATTGGCACACAAAAAAATAAAAATTATCTGTACAACGGACGCCACCTATCTACAGCCATGTCTTTCGACCCGTTGAATACGAATATCAAGTCAGTTTAGGCCGTCCAGGCTTCAGTTTCGAGTAAGTTGCAAAAGAATGCTACCGCCACTTCACATCAAACTAGGTCTCATAAAACAATATGTCAAAGCTCTGGACAAGGATGATAATTGTTTTCAATACTTGAGAGAAAAGTTTCCGGCGATAAGTGATGCCAAAATTACAAGACAATAGTTATTGTCCTGTAATAAAACCTTAATTAAACTGATTAATGAAACTGATGAGAAAATATGGGACGTGCAAGCGGGATTTAGAAGAGGAATGGGATGTACGGATCAGGTCTTTTCTTTACGGTGCATAACTGAAAAATGTTTGGCTAAACACCAAAAAGTTTATTACGCTTTCGTAGATTTAGAAAAGGCCTATGATCGAGTGGTGAGGAATGAGCTGTGGTCAACGTTATGTACGTATGGGGTGAGCGGTTGTCTGATCCAAGCATTTAAAGTCTCTCTATGAGGGTTCTAGTGCCTGTGTCAGAATAAACGGAGCGTACACGGAGTGGTTTCCTGTCGAAAGAGGTGTTCGACAGGGATGTGTTGCGTCACCATGGCTGTTCAACCTTTTCATGGATAAATGTTTGACAGATTTAAAAGAAAGTATGTATGGGTTAAGAATGAATGAATTACTCATCAAATGTTTACTCTACGCTGATGATCAAGTAATACTTGCGTCATCCGCTAACGAGCTTCAGGAGATGCTAAATATTATGAATGAAGCTTTGAAAGGGAAAGGAATGAAAGTGAATGTAAACAAAACGAAAGTTATGCTTTTTGAACGAGATGAATCTATGATGAATGGCAATATTTTGATAGATGGGGAACAAGTGGAAGAGGTGAAAGAATTTGTATACTTGGGATCTAAATTTACAAAAGATGGAACATGTGAAAGTGATATCGAAAGGAGAGTGAATGCAGGGAATATGGTAAATGGTGCTCTGCATGCTTTTATGAATAGCCAGATGGTGTCTCAAAGGGCTAGACTGGCAGTGCATGCTGGAGTGTTGGTGCCAACACTTATGTATGGTAGTGAAAGTTGGGTATGGCAGAAGAATCACAAAAGTAAAATAAATGCGGTAGAGATGAGAGCGTTGAGAAGCATGAGTGGATTAAAACTGAGTGACAGAGTAAGAAATAGTGTGATAAGAGAACGTTGTGGTATAAAAGAAGACGTAGTGACTAAAATTGAGAAAGGTATGCTTAGATGGTTTGGGCATGTAGAGAGAATGAATGAAAGGAGACTGACAAAAAGGATTTATGAGTCAAGAGTGAATGCGAAAGTTGGAAGGGGAAGACCGAGGCGAACGTTCCTGGACCAAATCCAGGACATTTTAAATAACGGCCAGGTCAAGAGTACTCTAAACCGACGAACTTGTATGAAAGATTTAATGAGATTGAAAGAAGCGAAGGAGATATGCAAGGATCGTGGCAAGTGGAAGAATGTTGTCTCTGCCTACCCCTATGGGAATGAGGCGTGATGCTATGTATGTATGTATGTAATAAAACCCAAGCTGCTCTCTCCGTATCATTCGTTGTATCTATAAAATTCCCTGTTTTAATTTGGCATTACTTTTCTGTCAAGTACTGAAAATAATCACCATCCTCGCCCGGAGTTTCGACATATTGTTTTATGAGACCTAGTTTGATGTGAAGTGCCGGTAACAGTTTTTTGCAATTTACTCGAAATTGAATGCTGGACGGCCGAAACTGACTTGAAATTCGTATTCAACGGGTCGAAAGACATGCCCGTAGATAGGTGACGCCCGGTGTACAGGCCATTTTTTTTTTGTGTGCTGGTCTTATTTGAGATAATCAGCTATTGTTGAAATATTTGCTTGTATAATGATTAATGAGGAAGTATTAGTGATGATGCGATTATATTTTAAAACTAGCAGACCCGACAGACTTAGTTCTGTCGAAAAGATTTGAAATGTGGCAGATTTCAGTTTTACGAATGATTTTTGAAATGAAATTACAGCAGTACTAATGATCTATATCTTAGATTTTGTGACTTTTCAATTGATTTTGAACTATGCCCAGCGGTAATAAAGTGAAAATTTACTTTTTCTTAGACAACAGTGAGTATTGTAATTTATTGTGAACTATATTGAACAGCAATAAAGGTCAAATTGGCTCTACATGTTAGCTAGAAAACGTTTGTATGGGAAACAGAAAAGGGCTCTTTTTAGGGGGTTTCCCCTGCAATTATTCGAACTTTTCTCGTCGTAACCATCCTTTGACTTCAACGAACATTTAAAAAAAAAAATTGGGAAAATTGGTACAGTCGTTGTTGAATTATGCGCTTACCAACACATTTTGCGATACATTGTTATAATCTAGATAAAATTGGCAATTGAGTATTATGGAGGTATCTGCGTAATGTTTAATAAGATGATGCATAAAATGGTTTGACTTTTTTTTAATTGTTGCACCACGGACACTATTTTTTTGTTGACTGTGGATAATTGGAGAGTTCAATCTTTTTGCTTATGTATGACATTTGTTTCCGTAAGTTTTTATTATTATACTGGTACGCAAAATACAGAAAACGCAATCGAGGGAGGTCATACCTTAGAGGGGAAGACGAACTAAAAGCAGTGGCAGTTAGCACGTGGTCTAGACTTGCACCGGATAGGCAAAAGTGGAAAAATTTGGAAGAAGCCTTTGCCAAGATTGGGCAAACAGATACTTAGGGCATTTATAATATTGTTCTTCTTTTGTAAAAATAAATGTGATTAGTATCTGAGTATAAGGCTATTATTATTAATTGGGGAGTTAGTCGTTGACGAATATTGAAAGAGAATACAGCGAGAAGATAATACAGGGAATCTTAGAAATTGTTCATTATACTATTCGGCCCTCCCGCTATCTCTGAAGTGGGAGTTAAGGAGTTAAGTAAAAATTATATAAAAATTACTTAAGATTTAAGAACTGAACTTTATGAGAAGAAACAACGACTTACAAGTCCCGTCAATCGTACCGCAACACAAATCTCTATCTTGGCCTTAAGTATTTGCTGGTAAGGTGGTAACTAGCCTTGCCCGTAGCCTCCAGTCCAGACTCAAACAAATTAGAAAGAATTTCCTAAATTAGCAAACCGTGTACTCGCACCACTGCGCCAGCGAGGCAGTCAAAATAATAGTTAGTTACTTAACTTTGTTAAAGACATCACTGTGTTTAGAACGATTTGATTCTTCTTATTATCCTGAGACTTATAGCTAAGAACTATGATTTCACCTGATGATAAGTGATTACATAGTACAAGATAGTCATGCTAACTTGATAAGAGATTACCTGTTACGCTTTCTGAACAATGGGGTAACTAAGAGAAAGCCTCCGAAGCCTTCCATAAGTCCAGATCCAGACACATTAGAAAATTCTTTTATTCTTAATCATCCCTACTGACAATCGAACCCAAACCCTTTGATAGCCAAGCGGATACTCGCAACAAAACGCCTAGACATTCAAATCTACTTAGCTAAAGTCGTGATTTCGAGCTCAATATCAATTTTTGGAAACAACAGTAATGTTGGAAACATGTAAGTATCAATTATATTGTTGTTAATACTTTAATTATTCATACAAGGTTGTCGCGTAATTTAATGGTTTCCTAAAAAAGATATTGGGAAAACATTAAAATTATGCTATATACGAAAAGAACCGGTTTTAAAAACCTCCGTCCTAAAGGGACAAGGTTTTTGCGAACTTTATAACAATTTTATGTCAGGGCTGAATGTACTGTATATTATTTTACATATAAAAATGTAGCCTTATCCTTTCAGAGGTTTAACCTTGACAATTAAAAACATGTTTAATACGATGGGATATTATAATACATGGCGTAACGTTTATTTACACGAAGGTATATGTAATTAAGTTAAACAATTTAATTACTTATGATTTCAGTTGACAGAAAAGTAGGACTTGTAAAACCAAGATATTTACGTAATAGTTTTTGTCAATTTTTTTCGATTTGTTTTTAGTATATTGATATATCCAGGCTTTATATTTGATGAATGTCCTATATCCCCTAGGTGGGACAGAGGGCGTCCACGCTTCACCTCGCTCCACGTCATTCCAATGTTCCTCGCCTCTGTCAGTACTGAACGGCGCCAAGTCTGTCCGGGCCCACCACGCTTCCTTCTACCTTGAGGATTCCATTCCAAAGCTTGCTTGGGGATATGATTGGAATCTCGACGTAGCGTATGGCCGATCCATCTACACTTCTGCCGTTTGATCTGGTGTTCGATCAAAGTCTCATGGCATTTCTCTAACAGATCTTCGTTAGAGATTACCTCGGGCCAGTATATTCCGAGGATGCGACGCATACACCGGACTTGGATTTGACGCGAGATGTCCTTGGTGACCTTCCACATTTCGCACCCATATAGCAACACAGAATTAACATTGGACCCGAAGATTTTAAGTTTAATCCTTCGGATCAGTTTCCGCGATTGCCACACTGGTCCTAGACGTACGAAGGTGGCTCGGGCTTTGGCGATCCGAGAAGCGATGTCTTCTTCTGTGCCTCCGATTTCCGTCACGACACTGCCCAAATATGTGATAGACTGGACGCGATCTAGGTGCTCTGTGCCAATTTGCATAGAGGAGGAATTATTTGCACTAGTTCTCATCTCCTTAGTCTTCTTGATATTAATTTTTAAAGGCTTTATATTTATTGCACTAAATTAACTACAAGTTAAACTACATATTAATGTTCATTACAGTACTGGATCATTCGAAATAAAACCCTTATCTGTTTCGTTTTAAATTGTGCCATAGAAATATTTTCTCTATCGCAAGAGTTTATTGATAATATCTTTACATAAATGCAACATATAAGCTAAGTCGGTCTGTATAAAATATAAGCATACAACTGTATATTAATAGCAAAAATTGCACAGATGGAGGAGTATGGAATTTCTCACGCTTATCTATATATATAAAAGAGATATCCAGGTCTCTATTGACTCATCACGATATCTCTGGAACCATAAGGCGTAGAGACTCGAAATTTGGTAGGAATATTCCTTTTAACGAGTAGAGGTCAGCTAAGATTTTGCGAAATTGATTGAAATTTGGTACAGCGATAATCTAGAGCCTGAAAAAGGACTATAAGCTCTTTGCAGTAATACACAGCAAATAAATCATTGACGTATTTATACGTATGTTTTTTATTTGTAAAGCAATTTGTCTAAATTAATGAAAATGCTACTCTTAACCTTACCTTTCAAACCTATGAAAAAACGTTCAACGCAGACGAAGTCGCGGGTTTAGCTTGTACTTATATATAGAACAAGGGTAAAGGTAAGGTAAGTAGCTGCCCATTAAAGTTCCACTGCTAGGCGCAGGTCCCCTCACTCATATGAGAGAGGGGTTTTAGAGCATAGACTCACCACACTGCTCCACTGCGAATTAGCACGCATAGTACACCAGCGCAAAGTACTCATAGTCCGATGTAACGGATACCTGACACGACCGGAGAGAGATCAGGCACAATACCGATGGTTTAACGTGCTCTCCGAAGCTTAGGAGTGGAGCACACCGCCCTATTTCCTAACTTCGGGAAAATATTGTGAAAATCTTAGTAGGAACCTCAATATCGATTTTTGAATTGGCCCGACCCGTGACTCGAATCCAATAAGTCATGTTTGTAATCCACTAGACCAATAAGGCAAACAGCAAGAATGCAGAATGCAATTTTATTTTTATTATACAATAAAACACATTACCATATAGAGTATTTATGCGGATGTGTCAATCGCTGACAGTCGCGTCAAACGCCACAAGGTTCCATTGAAAAAGTTTCTACTGTCAAAAGCACTAAGGAGGTTACATTAGCAAAGTTACTATGTTGGAGAAGTTTTCTTTAAATTTCAGATGTTCTACGTAACTTTGTCAAGTTCTTTCTTTCATAAGAAGCAAACGATAAATATTTACAAAAAACGTCATTTACTGAAAAGTTTTGCATCACTAACTAAATTATTGAAATATTTATATCATGTTAAACGGATACTATTTTTTGCATAATTTTTTGTTGCAATAAAAAAATTTAAAAAAAAATGTTTCAAATAAATATGACATTTTTATCTTATGTAGTCTTTTTTATTAGTTTTCATCTACTACATTGATCAAATTTAAATAATAAAAACAATGCTATTTAAATGGAAAAATCCATTTTCGCACACTCCATCAAATCGAGTCTACTACAGCAATATATTCTGTTTAAAAGACAAGGACGCTGTGTATTGAAAACCTTATTACAACGAAATCATATTCCGACTAAAATAAGCTAATAAGTCTAATAGGCGTAATAGGAAATAAATAAAATATCTTTTGAAACTGATGGAAGTTTCTCAGATATTTCTATAATATCTATTGACGAAAAGAAAGAGGAGTTAATAGCAGAACTAACAGAAAAATAGAGTCATCCAAAGAAGGGGGTAATCTCTGTAGTTCAGAAAAGAGAAAAGCGGCCAAGGCTTGATGATTAAAGGTTACTACTAGAGCCTTCATAGGTTCAGTGCAAAGTTAAAATGGGGATATTTTAACCTTTGAGAACTGCTCGAACGTCAATACAGGTCACGTATCAATATGGTACAATTATACAACAAATAATCATACAATTCAAACGAAATGATTGCATAATCATAAGAAATTCGCAACTTACAACAGCAAAAACAAGTGATTGCAACGAATCAATTTCGGTCATAAGTTAGATACGCAGCGATGCGAATATCCATTCGGTCATAACGCACGAAACACTTTCTTCGTTAATAACGTGTTAATTACATGAAATTGGGGTGCGTTTACAAATGTATCAATATTTGTTATATTAAGGAATTTTAGTAGTCAGACAATTATTCAAAGGAAAAGAAAGTTTAGGACAGGAAAAAAGAATATGTTTTACAGACCTTTCATCTAATTTTGCTAAATGTAACTGTTGTAAACTTATCAGCAAGTACGATAACGCTACGTCAAATGACTAGAGCACTACGATATGTTCATGTGATCACGTGACATATCGATATAATACGTCATTCGGATACATTTTTAAGCGTTCTGCTGGCGTTAGCTTACTTAGAATGGCATCTTGTCTACAGGCCCAGGAAACAAGTACGAGGTTCAATAGTCATACTAATTAAATATAAATAAAAGTGTAATAAACCATATTATGCCTACATAGATATTTGCAGAACTAATTCAACTGTATCCGGTGAAAAATAGTATATACCTAGCATCACGCCTACTTCCCATAGGGTTAGGCAGAGACCACGTCCTTCCACTTGCCAAGATCCATATCTCTATCGTTTCTTTCATTCTCATTAGACCTTTCATATAAGTTTGTCGGTTTACAGTACTCTTGACCTGGCCCTTATTTAAAATGTCCTGGATTCTGTCCAGGAACGTTCGCCTTGGTCTTCCCCTTCCAACTTTTCCATTTGCTTTTGACTCATGAATCCCAATTTTGTCAGTCTCCTTTCATTCATTCCCTCTAAATGCCCAATCTAAGGATACCTTTCTCAAGTTTAGTCACTACATCTTCTTTTATACCACGAAGTTCAAATATTAAAGGTTTTTTATTCTTTCTTTAATATCATCATCAGAGTCGTACACGCATATTTATATTTTGACAAACTCGCTGGCGCAGTGGTGCAAGTACTCACTTTACTAGCAGAACATCTAGGTTCATTTCCCAGTCAGTTCGGATTTTCGATATTTGTCTGAGTCTGGTGTGGTGGGAGGCTTCGGCCGTGGCTATTTATCACCCTGTCCGCAAACACGTACCCCCAAGCAAGAGATTTGTGTTCTAATACGATACTGTGTTGACACACACCTCCTCAACTGTGATCATAGTCAAGTGCTAACCTATCACACAATAAAAATTAAAAGTGCGTACGTACAAAGTGCACACTTCCGAAGTGAAACTTCTTTGTCAAACAAATTTTTAAGTCTTTTTATATTTATACAAATCTAAAACTTTAGATTTCCGAGACATAGAGCGAGGGAAAAGAATGATATGTTAGGATTTTAACGAATTTAAAGGTCATTCAAAATATTAAGTGTCAAAAATTAATACAAATAATTTATTGAAATCTCAAATGACGACTTGTAAATAAAAATGCCACGTGTTTTGTGTTAATATTACAAATTATTAATAAAAAAATTTGTTTTTTAATTTAAACTTTTAAAAAGAGCAATTATGAAATATTTTCTATTTTATGAAAAACAATATATTAAATGACGAGTGGGAAATTAAAATGCCTCACATTATTTGTAAATATTAAAGCTACCTAACCTTGAAAGGAATTAGCATAAAAACGCTGCACATCATCGTGATGCTAATCACGCGTTTCATCCGAAAAGTTTTACCCTCATGCGCCTAAAGAAGTTTCACTTCAAAATTGCCAGAAATGATTCAAAGGTACTGTAAAAGTCTACAACTAATGCATAAAAATCAGTCATGTTTCCAAAAATTTTAAATATGTAAATCTGTCTACGCTTTGCTGATGTCTGATATATAGATATATTCCTCATCATCTGCTAATGATAATCCCACCAGAACCAATCCACTGTTATCCAGACATTAGTGGAAACAACAGATGAACAAAATTTTGAAATATACGTATAATATTTTATGGTGAAATGTAAATATTTTGTATGATTTGATTTCACTCGTCAACATGTTGTTCTTGATTTGGTTATCAGTCTTAACTTGATAATGGCAGAGCCGATTAATGAAACTCCTAGATATATAAATTAGAGTCAATAGGTTTGTGTTACTAGGTCATCTAGAAAAAACGATGAAGTACAAAAGATTTTAATAGACTTTTAATACGTTCGCTGCATTACGAGATCTATCAGGTCTCGTGCAGGACTTTCGTATTGTGCGTTGACTATAATCGTGTTTCACTCTTTGGGGGAGGCTCTAACGTGTAAAGTTCTTTTAGTATGAGTAAGACAAATATACATGTTTACTTCCTAATTAAAGGTGAATTCAAGGACATTAAATAGTGATGGATTAGGTCCCTAACGCACAGTAGTATAATTATTTTCATTCCTTGCAATAGAGGGTATGCTGATACTCTTGAAAACTCGAAAACTGTATTTTTAGGAGTCTAATTATATAAACAGAAAGGACCAGACTGGCCGTGCATGCTGGAGTGTTGGTGCCAACACTTATGTATGGTAGTGAAAGTTGGGTATGACAGAATAATCACATAAGTAAAATAAATGCGGTAGAGATGAGATCGTTGAGAAGTATGACTGGATTAAAACTGAGTGACAGAGTAAGAAATAGTGTGATAAGAGACCGTTGTGGTATAAAAGAAGACGTAGTGACTAAAATAAAGAAAGGTAAGCTTAGATAGTTTGGGCATGTAGAGAGAATGAATGAAAGAAGACTGACAATAAGGATTTATGGGTCAAGAGTGAATGCGAAAATTGGAAGAGGAAGACCAAGGCGAACGTTCCTGGACCAAATCCAGGACATTTTAAATAAGGGCCAGGTCAAGAGTATTCCAAACTGACGAACTTGTATGAAAGGTTAAATGAGAAGGAGATATGCAAGGACCGTGGCAAGTGGAAGGACGTTGTCTCTGCCTATGGGAATTCCCTATGGGAATTCCTAAATTCCCTATGGGAATGAAGCGTGATGCATGTATGTATGATTATATCCCTAACGCAAGAAAGGATAGGTTAGATACGAGATCTTTTAGGTCTCCAAAGCACCAGCTGTAAGTTCTTTGAAAATGATGGCTCAGGAGACGTGTTAATAAAATATGCTCAATTCCTTGGGTAAACGTAGCTAATTTCGAAACTTATACCTATTATTGAATAACTAATCGTTTCCCATTGTAGCAGGATAAATAGTTATTTCTAGGATTTACTCCTTTAGATTCCATATTAATAAAATCTTTACAAATATATCTATCTATCTAAAAAAAGATATGTCTTTTAAAATAAAACCGTAAAACTACTGCATTCTTTAAAACACATGTAAAGATATATTTTATATAGTGTTCAATATTTAAAACTATTCTCAACTGTATAAAATTGTCACATAAAGATTTCAATGTGAAAAACTAAACAATAATAAGTATTTCTAGAAATATATTAACAGTGGTATTACACTCGCATTCATGTAAAAAATAATAATTTTAGACCATATTATCACTTACCATTAGGCAAGATTACAATCAATGAAGAAGCTATTAACAACTAAGAAAAAGCTAATTTAGTGAGTAAAAATGAGCGGGAAGAAGAACTTCCACCGGCGACTGAGAGAAGGTTAGTATCAATGGCGCGAACTTCTCGCGACGAAAGCGATCCCATGGGGTGTTGTCTTTTCATTTCACACAGGTCCTCTCGGGGCACGGTTGCTTCGGGAGGTACCTGTGTCGAGTGGCAAGGACAGAACCGACGGAGGAATGTCACGAGTGTGGCGCGGTGGAGGACACTGCTGAACATACACTCGCTGCATGTCCGCTACCCGCTGTGGTTAACGCCATGGTAGGTAGGGAAGTCTGTTGGGAGGCGATGGTCTCCTTCTGTGAAAACGTGATGTCGCAGAAGGAGGCGGCGGAACGTCTCAGAGAGGTGGATGGACACGCTTCCGCCATGCGTAGGAGGAGGCCGGGGCTAAGACGGGCGGCCCATGATCGACGTCTACCCCTTAGGGTTAGCTTGTGGCAACAGGTACGAAGCGAGGGAAGACAGGTGACATGTCGAGTGCTCCGGGCATGCCATCAGAGCGGCGGAGGTTTGTCGGGGGAGCCTTGTAAGGCACATCGTAGGTGGGAGTGCGAACGTATTCCGATCCCGTGCTTTCGCCAGCGAACGTAGGGAGTAGCACCGTCAGGTTTTAGCCGGTAAAAGTCCGACATAACTTGCAACGCCTCCCTATGGTGTTGCAGGTATCCACGAGGATTACCTGACGTTAAAAAAAAATTGAGTAAAAATGAAAGTTTTTATTTAAAACATTTTAGGATAACGATATATTCCAAGCATATATGTAAAATGATTTTGAAAAAGCACGATATTTCGAAATATTAGACTAGAGAAGGGGTTTGCGACTAGCGGACCCCTTGCGGCAAACCACTGTATGCGGCCCGTAGGCTATCACATGTGAAAAACATTAAATACAATATAAAAAATGGGTTTAATAGATGAAATATGGCTCGCGTCAACATTCACATAACATTTGTGGATAGAACCAACATTCTCAGAACATCTGTGGCTCGCATTAATATCGTCATAACATTTGTGGCTCGCATCAATATCCTCATAACATATGTGGCTTGAACCAACATTCTCATAGCATTAGTGGCTCGAACCAACATACTCATAATATTTGTAGCCCACACCAATATCCTCATAACATTTGTGACTCGTACCAACATCCTCATAACTTTTGTGGCTTGAACCAACATCCTTAAAACATTTGTGGCCCGCACCAATATCCTGATAACAATTGTGGCTCAAACTAACATCCCCATAACATCTGTGGGTCGGATCAATATCTTCATAATATTTGTGGCTCGAACCCACATCCTCATAACATTTGTGGCTTGAACCAACATCCTTAAAACATTTGTGGCCCGCACCAATATCCTCATAACATTTGTGGCTTGAACCAACGTCCTCATAACATCTGTGGCTCAGATCAATATCCTCATGATATTTGTGGCTCGAACCAATATTCTTATAACATTTCTGGCATAAACCAAGGTCCTTATAACATTTGTGACCCGCGCCTATACTCTCATAACATTTGTGGCCCACCCCAATATCCTCATAACATCTGTGGCTCGAACCAACGTCCTCATAACATCTGTGGCTCAGATCAATATCCTCCTAATATCTGTGACCCTCTTATAAGAAAACTTTCTCAAACTTTGCTCTGGAGCAAAACAATATTGTATGTATAAACTTTCCTGTGGTTCATTTCGTTTCGTTCAAAACATGGAAAAAAATATCCGATGTAAACAACGATACATTATTATTTATTACTTATTACACTAACTCAGAATAAACAGCTATTATAAATGATTTATTAGAGTGTTTTTCAATATTACTAACGATAGCCGACTTGATTTATATATTTTGAGCTACAACTTGTTTTCACTTGAAATATTTTCTGCTCACGTCAATTAACTCAGAACACCCTGAAAATAATCTGAAACCTCAATCCGACAAAATTTAGTACGAGGAGCAATTAATGCCTAATTGTATAAACAGTTAAAATACAATTAAATATCGTTTAAATTTTGTGCCATATATAACAATAATCAAATAATAATCCTGGCACGTGTTCATGGTTTAATTTAATAAAGATTATATATTGACTAACCAAAGAATTTATGTCGTTTTGACATAAAAATCTTTTTCACAATGATTTAACAAAACACAATGACGTAAGGTCATTGCATTGATAATTTATATCGAGAAAGGAAACCGAATAAATAACGTAAAATGCAAAATTGTAAAAAAACAATTTAATTTTGTTGTGTACAGCAACATCAATATATCCTTGCATATTATAAACTAAGTCCCTCGCCAGGTTTATTTCGCGAAAAACTCAAAAATATTGTATCTGTTTACGTGTAGTTTTCACGAATAGTTTGTGTAAATTTCGAAAACATTACGATCCTTGTTTAGTGTGTTTGTTGTTTGATGGGATATTCCTCTTTCATACTAAACTCACTCACTTACTCGCATATTCAAAACTATTTATGGTTGAGTTGAAAGTATCTAGTTCCCCACTGTAAGCCACTAAGTACGGATTTTTCCATATTCCAACGTGGTCTAGAACTACATGGGAGGCACCGTGAGGAACAGCTACTTCATATATCAATCTTTAACTTTTACAGATTGTAATTATGTATTATTAGTTTTAAGTCTTACCACATACTCGTATTATGATTGTAAATCTATCTTTATTTATTTATTTTTTATATATTATATTTAAGTTTTTAGCTTTTTTTAATTTTAATTTAAGCGCTGTTCTGACCTATTATATATGTTAGTTTGCTTCTTTACATGATAAGGTTGTCTGGAAGGGATTCCTTGTAGCAATAAGACCGCCTTTGCACGCTATATTATAGTAATAAGTATCTTAGTTTATATGTCTTTTTATTTTTATCTTGTGTGCAATAAAGTGTTTTCTCTCTCTCTCTATCATATTCTCATATTAGTCAGAGGTAAGCAACAGCTTTGCTTATTTTCATAAAATATTTCGTTTGGTAGGTCTGAGGACAAGTCATAAAGTAATTTTCAACCTCCTATCATCCCTCTCCTCCCCCTTTTTTTGTCGCGATATAAATTTGTACGGATCAGCAAGTATCTCCACATTATTTGAAATGTATCAATGACATCAATTGAAAATGAGCAAATAGCAACGACAAACAAATATTGAATACAAACGCTCGCTTCGCTCTAATGGGTGTTTGGACGATTCGACCATACATTCTTTAACGCCTCTTAAAAGATAAAATCGCCGATGAATGGAGACAGAGAGAGAATACACTTTATTGTATACCACAAACAATACATGAAATATATACAATAACTTAATCGTAGGATACAAACAGGCGGCCTTATCGCTATATAGCCAATTCTGCCAGGCAACCTTAGGGTTATGGAAATTTTGTTACGAATTCTTTTGTTATGAAAGAAGGGTTGGATTGGAAAATCATAGCCTCAAAAACGTAAGAGGAACATCAGAGATTCAAGCATAATTGGTACTATCGCCTTACTGTCTCACCTTGCAAAAAATTGAAGAATATTTTGGACTGACTGCCAAGCTCCACTTCTCGGAGATGCACTTAAAGAAGATAAATATTGTAATTATACAGATACGCGTTAATATAAATACAAACGCATACTAGTTTACTTTCGGACGTAGCGTGACCGCAGCCAGTCATCCATCACGTAATAAGTACGTAACAAGTAGGCACTAAGCCACGCATCAAGTTTTACGTCGATTTGCGAATGTGTTTCCGTGTTTACATTGCGTTTGTTAGATTCAAACATTCACTGATGCAACGCTTTAATTTAATGACTCTAATTAACGCACGCATTGATTCTATAAGAGCTATTTTAGGTCAAATTTTTAGGGTTAAAATATAGATTATATACATATTTACAGAGCACTGACAAAAGGGACTAGTTACTCGGTACAAATGGCGACATTTCATGAAATGAAATAAAATGTCGCCTTATTATATCTCAAAATTTGAAAAATAAAGTTATATTTACAAAAATACACGTCTTTAGGAAAATTACGCCGACAGAAGGATATGAAATAGCCCACACTAATAGTTTATATAGAGAAGGAGGACACAATGCTATTTTTTTAATTATGCACACAAACATGCATATAGATTATATTTGTGTATTTGTCAATCGCTGACACTTAGGTCAAACGCCATAAGGATACATTAAAAAAAATTATTATGTCAAAAACACTAAGGAGGTTTTAATAAATTACAAGTTACTGTGATAGTTGATATTCTTAAAATTTGTAATGTTCAACCCAATTTTATTATTTTTTTTACATACCAATCTTCACCTGCTTAAGCACAACATAAAAAGAATTTAGTAAACGTTGAAAGTATCTAAATAAACATTTCAAGTTCAATGGCCAGCTTTTTTTGGATGGTTTTCGTTTACAATAAAAAAATGCACAAAGATATTTTTGAGTTTTTTTTTCTGTATTATCAATTTTTAAAAATCAAATAAAAATTATCAAATCAACGGTGTAGCCTTGGCGAAACTTGTGATTATCGAAGTATAGTCTTTGACAATAGAACATTAATAATGTTCAAACTTGTAATTTAAATTAATTCTAATACTTAAATTAAAATAATTTCGATCCCTGGGTGACCAAAATCAGATTCCGTCGATAGGACGGCAGAAACTAAACTATCCTTAGTCCTCATTGTCGATTTTAGGACCAAAGAAAAGGTGACATATATAAGCAAGGTAAGGTAAGGTAATTAGTCCCACGTCCCACATCTGAGCACAAGCCTCCTCACTCATAAGACAGAGGGTTTTTAGAGCATAGACACACCATGCTGCTCTACTGCGGATTGGCAGGCATAGTATACAAGTGCACTTCACTCTCATAGTCCGATGTGTGACGGAAATCTGACATGACCGGAGAGAGATCAGGGGCAGGACTGACGGCTTAACGTGCTCTCCGAGGCAAGGGTGTGGATCACACCGCCAACTTCCCAACTTCGGGCAAATATTGAGAAAATCTTAACAGAAAACTCAATATAGATTTTTGAATTGGCCTGACCCTGGACTCGAACCTCAGAGGAGATATATTAGCAAGAAAAGAGTTATTTTGTAAATAATACATTTTGAATTCAAACGAACGCACGATCATATTATCTATCATTCAACTCGAAACTCTCTATAGACAACATCATCAAAAATTTGGAATTCTTTATAGAAATATAAAGAAATAATTTTAAAATTAAGATATACAACGACTTTATACCTGTAAATATCCATATGTAATGGAACTCAACAAGCTATTGGACAATGCGCTTCATGTCATTGGCCCAATTATTGCACTAGGTACTATCATGAACTCGGCGAGTCTAGTGTACTCTTAAGTTGACAGATATGCGAATATGTAAATACATTGTCGTGAATGTAAAAATTGACACTTTCTAGAAATTAAACTCTACACATAATCCATATAATCTAATCAACAAATTATAACATATGCAGAAAAAATGCGTTGGTATATATATTTTTTTTATTTACCCATTTAATAACAAAGGTTTTAGACCATTCAGCATACCAGAGTATTTTTAATCTGTATCTATTTTAATTATTAAAATATGATTATTACTTGTACATGTTGTATACGTAATAATCAAAATATATAATGAAACTGTTTAGACTTTAACACTTTCGTAAATTAATATTAATATTGATAAGTTTCATATATCTCTAGCATTAGTACCAATATTGTAATCGTCGAAAACAAATGTATACTCAATGAGTTACACGTTATATGGGATTAATCATGTCATTATCAAACCGTTCAAGAAATAATTTAAAATATTGTTGACAAACAGGGATATGATTCACTTGGTGTTCGGTAACATCCCTGAAACCACTATGCCAGCCCTTTCTCAACACAAAACCTTGGGCTTCCGGTTCCCTTAAACACCAAAAGACACAAGGTTTATGTTGTAGTTCCTCAGTAATGTATTGTTTAAGTAGAGTATAACTGAGTCAAGTTTTCCTTTTTATAGTTATTTGCACCTCCCCTTCCTATCTTCTGTTCCTCTCACCAAAGGTTGTCCGGAAGAGATCGCTCTTAGTGATAAGACCGCCTTTGCACACCCTATTAGTTAATTATCTGGTTTTATTTATATTACATAAGTTTTGTCTTTTCTTAAATGTATACAATAAAGTTTTAAATAAAAATAAATAAATAAGGCGTGGCTCTACCACATGTTCCATAGTCTTATCTTCTTAATCAATTCTGGCTTAATTCAAGAGTCTCAGATACAGACCGGGAATTTTGTTTATATAAGAATTAAATTCATTATAACTAAGAATATGTATTAAATTATGTACGCAGTATATGAAAAGTATTATTTAAAGAAATATCTTTCATAAACATGTGATGATTTTTTGTACGTAATCGTAATAAAGCCAAAGATATTAAAATTTAGTATATATGTAGAATAGTTGAATATTATACGAAAAATATCTGCTCTATTTATTCATTAGAGAAACGTTAATATATAAAGTAAAAGTGACGATTCTGTCTAAATCAATCTCTAAAGTAAATTTATCTTTAAAGTTTCAGCAAGATTATTCTCTATAGATTATTATGTATTGCTAATAAGTTTTTAAAATCATGTAAACACTAAAACAGCGTTCTATAATAAACTGAACTGTGTTAAATGACATATTTCTGAATGTGAATTTTACTTTGGAGAAACCGTTTATTATGCAAAAATTAATATGTAATGAAAAATTTCACTTTTAATATATCAAATTTATGCCACTACGAAAAATTTATTGCCACCTTGGGGCTTGCCGGGCATGCGTATGAGTTCATTACAAACGCTGATTAAGCATTGGAAGTGAATGAAACATCATAATATAAAAGATATGATTAAACTCACTCAAAAATTTATATCCAGTGAAACAAAGGAGCTCACTAACGGGACGCAAAATTGAGAGTTTCACTTGTTATAAACGAGAGATACGTGCGTATGCGCCGACACACTGAACACAACTGTTCCTCTACCACCTTGTACAAATTGATGCCGAAATAAAAAGTTACCTTTCTAAGTTTGAATCCGCAAATCACTACAGGTGTGATCGTGGTCGTCTTCGACGTTTTTAATGGACAATGGAGGTCACAAGTTCAAAACCTCAGAAGCAATTTGCCTTTATTATGCCAATGCTCTTTGCGTAAGTATTTTTAATTGTCTTCGTAGACAGCATCGAGTTTTTACATGAGAATGTTTTTGATTATACTTTCTTTATTGCTGACAGTTTAGTGCTTGACTGCGATCTCACCTGATACAGTCTAAGATGGAAACGCGATAAAGTGGTAAGAGGCGATATACCCCTTATGGTTTCTATACAGCACCGTACTGGAACAGAAATTTCTTTGTTTTTTTTTACGCTGGGAAATGCCTTTAAGCACCCCGATCAGAGTAAAATCTTGTCGGGAGTATGGAACTCGCTGGTAAGCCAGAATACCTTCTAAAACCCAGCGAAACCCTCCGCATCCTTTCATGGAGCACCAGAGGATCGCTAGACACAATCTACCCTGGCACTCCGGATGATTCCTCCGGGAAACTTAAGAAGAAGGAAGGAGAAGTGCAAATCTACGCCGCCTGCCTCCCAACCTCCTGCGCCGATGTAAAGCAGCGTCCACAGCGTTTTCCCTGTGCCTCTCATGTGCCTCCTTCAACGAAATAACACTTTCACAGAGTGAAGCCACTGCCCTCCACACCCTATCACATTCTGCCTTTCACTTTTAAATTCATCTTACCGGGTATCGAACCCGGAACCTCTGCTAGCAAAGCGACTCGCACTCAAAGTACTCGCACCACTGCACCAGTGAAAGAAAGAAATCTTCACTTCTTTGCCTTTAATGCATTGGATGTTTTTGTGTAGAAAGGGTAAGTTATAACCGTCCCACTAGTGGGCTCAGACCTTCTCACTAGGAGCGAGGGTTTTGAAAGCATAGTCCAACGACGCTGTTCCATTATGTGTTGCCAGACCTATGCCTGTATTACTTATACTAGAAGTACACAAGGGCACTCTCTATTCCCTCACTCTCATAGTCCGATGTGACAGCAATCCGAGATTCTCGGAGAGAGATCAGGTGCAGGACTGACGGCTTAATGTGCTCTCCGAAGCACGGGCATGTAGCGCACCGCCACCCACACAACTTGGGATAAATATTGAGAAAATCTTGTTAGAAAACTCAACACTGAAAGACTGCGTCATTGGTCTAGCTGGTAATGTTATTATCACACTTTTTACAACTTATATGCCTTGAGTCCAAAAGAAGTTCTATGTAGTCTTCTTGTCTAGTTTAAAATACTATTACTTGGATTGCTATCCAAGGAGATGACGATTTTAAAATCACGATTAATAAAAGAGTGTCTACTAGCAATGTTCTTGGCTAAGGTTATAAATTAATAACCTAACGGAATAGTTGTCTTCATAGGAAGTATTCATGCCTTTGAGGTACTTCTCTGTGAAGATTGTTACAGTTCAACTAATGACTTATAGCCATTTTATAGTCTAAAATTTTACCTTAGGAATTGCTATTTCTTTTTTTATTTCTCGCTACAAGTAACGAGTTCCTAAAATATAAATATGACATATTGCTCTTTTTTGCAAGACAAAAATTGCTTCTACATCACCTTTACTGTTCCTAAAACCATATACTTTAGTACTTGGTGCTGCAAATAAAAGGAAAATAAACATATTTGTCAGTGTCTTCATTTAGAAAACTACAATAATCTCCATTGAATTGGACTAAAACGCAGAAACAATTTTAATTTCTTACCGAAACATAGCAAGAAGTTTTTTAATCATTTTGCGTTAGTATTGGGTATAACTGCATTCACTTTGATTATCATACAATTAACATAGTTACAATAAAATACACTACCAAAATCTTTACTATTTATATAAGAAGAAATATCGATGTAGTTTTTATGTTGCGATAAAATATTAAAATACATAAAGTTACAATAGTTTTTATAGCGAAAACATTACCAACCGTGATAAAATTATTTCAATTCGAACCAACATATTTCCGCTGAAATATTTTAAAATGATTTCAAAAGTTACTTTGTTAATCTCATATTTTATATATATAATATACCTTAATTTTGTATTAGTTCAGTGTGCATTTCCAGTTTTAAATGTTAAGAAAGGTATTACTAAAATAAAATACAGTTTAACCAAATTAAAGTATACTAAAATTGTGTTGTATTATTTTTCAAATAGTTAACAATAAATTAATTGAAAGAAAAAGACAGGATACGTTAGAAATATGTCGGATATTTAACGAGGAAACGGAACGCCGACGAAACAATGTCACAACTTACCTAGCAAGTGGTGAGAGCTATCCGAAAAGGCATAGGATGAGAAGAAATGTCGATGATTATAAAAGTGACAACCCAATTTTAAAACAAAAAGATATATTAAGAGTTGAAAAGATCGTAGACAAGTTGTACGATGACTTGGATGGCAATGAAAATCATGCGACTTACAGACAAAGGAATGTAAAAAATTTCACAAAGGTAGTAAACGATACGTCAATTTAAAAATATTATACAGTAACTGTTTCATTTAGCAGTTATAGATAGATAGAATATTCTTTATTGTACACCACAAACAAAAAACAAGTAATATGGAGAAATAATTAAGCGGACAGTAAATTTATTTATTGATAATCCAACAGTGATTTAACAAATTATTACATTAGATACTTAAAATGAGGCCAATTACACGAACTGCTATTACAGAGTAGATATTAAGACGTTGGAATATAGAAACAATAAATAGCAAAAACGGAGATATTTGCTATTTACTTGAAGAGTTAGAGGGTGTAATGTAGATGTGAATGGGTATGTGAGAATGAGTGAGTGTATTTGTGAGTTAGTTTGTATTTGTTGGTTAAATTGAGTCGTGTAAGAATTAAAGTGGGTATGCGTTTATTTAATTCCATGAGCTAGTAAAATAATGAATATATATATGCAATGAATAATAATGAATATAAGAAAGACATGGAATTAAGGCCATAATTGTTGTATTCATGGGATGGGACACTTAATGCTTTTTAATATATAAAATCGACATGTACTTAAAACCGTACGAAACAAGTGAAACTTCATTAAGGCGAGATAATAATACGAAATATGATTGTGTATGAATTATTGTCAATAATGTTAAGTAAATATTTAATTAACATATTGCAGTGACGCGACTATTTCTCTTCCGCCCCTTCAGATGAGAAATTTTACATAAATGGGCACTACATAGGCAAGCATGACGGCTCAGTCTCATTGAATACTATCAATTCAAACGCATAAAATAACTACAATAGAAATTTTCACTCCAAAATATCAAAAACTAACTATGAAACTGTACGATTAGATGTTGGATAAACAAACAAATTCTAAATATTTTTCGATTTGTAGGGTATTGAAAATAAGCAACATCGTCGTTTCAATTTTGCACCGGCACAACTTTTTGGTTCAGTAGAAGCAATTGGCGATGAACCGAAGAGTTTAAAATTAGATGCAGTGAAGATACCTTGGATTAAGAAGTGGAAGCATGGGATCATTCCATTTTTCATTGATCCTAATACGTATGGTAGATTGAATCATATTTTATTTACACATCTACATAATCTATATATAAAAAAATCAATTGCTGCTAAATATTGACAACTCTGGACTGATTTGGCTTATTTTGGTTTTGAATTATTTGTGAAAGCCCAGGGCAGGCATAATGGGTGAGTAAATATGAACAAAAGTACTTGGAATATAGTAAAAACAAAAATTTTGCTTTACCTTAGAAACTATCAAACCTGTAAAACATTTGATGTTGGACCAGTCATTTAGAAATCAATTAAATTTAAAAGTGTAGTTTTGTTGAAGTGAAACTTCTGGCGCATGAGGGTAAAACTTTTACAGATGAAACGCGTGATTAGTGTCACGAATATGTGCAGCGTTAATGTTGCTAACTCGTTTGAAGGTTAGATAGTTTTAATATTTACAAATAACATGTGGCACTTTGATTTGTCACTCGACATTTAACATATAAAATATTTTTTAAATTTAAATTCAAAAACATAATTTAATTAATAATTTCCAATATTGCCAAAAAACGGGGGCATTTTTATTTACAATTCGTCATTTGAAATTTCAATAAATATGTATTAATTTTCGACACTATTAAATTCTTTAAATTCCTAACATATTGTCCCTTTTCCCTCACTCTAAGTCTCTGAATTCTGAAGTTGTAGATTTGTATAAATATACAAAAAAGACATAAAATTTTGCCAAAGAAGTTTCACTTCTGACACGCACTTTGTATGCACGCATTTTTAACTTCTTTTTAATATTTATTGGTTGTGACTGTCAAACGTTTGATGTTCATCCCGCAGTTCAGAATTGAAATGAAATGTAAAAGAATGCTTTTGTTTTGACATTTGACATTGACAACCAACAATTTCTGATCGCATCTTTAATATTTTACGGACTTTGGCGGGAATCTTTTTTTTCTTAAGTTCAAACATTATTGAATTATCATTCAGCTTTTGTATTTATTGATTTTGAGGCGGTACGAAGCCGGGTCAGCTAGTTTTAATTTCTTCAGCTGAAACATCAAAATTACATTAAATAAAACAAAATTTTATAGGAACTTTGATCTATTATTCCAGATTGCTAATCATTTTTTTGATTGCTAATCACCGGTTCCCGAAAAGGGTTCAGTACCATAGACCACATCCACACGCTACGGCAGATTATACAGTACGAAGAGTATAATCAGCCACTTTGCTTAGCGTTTGTGGACTATGAGAAAGCCTTTGATTCGGTGGAAACATGGGCAGTCTTAAGGTCGCTCCGGAGATTCCGAATCGACTACCGTTACATAGAGGTTCTAAAATGTTTGTGTGAAAACGCCACGATGTCAGTCCGTATACAAGACCAGAACAAGAGACCAATCCATTTATAGCGCGGAGTACGCCAAGGAGACGTTATATCTCCGGATCTGTTTACCGCTGCGATGGAGGATATCTTCAAGCTCTTGCAACCGATGTGGCAGCAATATAAACGGCTAGTACAGAACATATTTACGGTTTGCTGACTATGTAGTTGTTATGGCACAGTCTCTGGAAGACCTTAATGCTATGCTAGAAAGCCTCAACAGAGTATCCCAGCATGTGGGCCTCAAAATGAATATGAGCAAGACGAAAATCATGTCATACTCTCATGTGCTGCCCCACCCAGTAATAGTTGAAAACTCTTCACTTGACATAGTAGATGAGTATGTCTACCTAGGGCACTCAGTGCAGTTGGGCAGATTAAAGTTCGGAAAAGAGCTTAACCGCCGAATCCAACTCGGATAGGAAAATTACGTCAAATCTTTGCGTCGAACATTCCTCAGTGTCTATAAACAAAATTATATGAACAATGCGTGTTGCCAGTGATGATTTACGGTTGAGAAACATGGCCAATGACTATGCGCCTTATTAGAAAGCTCAGGATCACACAGCGGGCGATGAAACGAGCTATGCTCGAAGTATCTCTTCGAGATCAAATTCGAAACGAAGAGATTCGCAAAAGTACAAGAGTTACCGACATAGCTCGAAGGTTCGCAGAGCTGAAGTGGCGATGGGCAGGGCACATAGCTAGGCGAACTAATGGACATTGGGGTCCCAAGGCACTGGAGTGGCGACCACGTACCGGTAAGCGCAGCGTTGGTAGATGGAAGCCCATGGTTACAAAGGGCACAAGACCGTGTAAAATGGAAATCTTTGGAGGAGACCTATGCCCAGCAGTGGACGTCCATCGGTTGAGATGATGATGATGATGAATCATTTTGTTATCAATTCCAATGTAAGTAATCTCATACGTGCTTTATAAAAATAGTTTTTTGCGGTAAGTATCGACTGAAGATAACTATTTAACAAACATTTGTTTTTAGTAATATTATACACTTCTGCTTGTTTTCAGACACCCAGCTCTCAGATATCATTTTAAAGTCATTTGACTATATAGAAAAAGTATCCTGTATTCGTCTACAACGTCTTCGAGAGAAACCCATAGATAAACAATCCCTGCAAAATGTTGAATGGCTTTACATAACCAATCCTTCTGGTGTAAAACAATGTGTACATAGTAATGAACGCAAACCTAACACAGGTGTTCAGGTGAATACCCATCTATACTAACACTAGCTAAGGCACGCAACTTTGTCTGTGTAGACTTTAATATGGGACGTAATGGAGCATAGACGTACCGTCAAACGAGAAGATCAGTTTTCGGGTACTATGCTGTGTAGAAGTCATATAGAGTATTGTAGACAGTACCGCTTTTTTAGGTATAACATTAGATAATAAATTACAGTGGGGGCCCCATATAAGTGGTTTATAGGCTCAGCTCCACGGCTTACGCTGTTAAAAAAATTCGTCATCTGACAGATGTTGATACTGCCAGACTGGTATATTTCAGCTATTTTCACAGCATTATGTCATACGGTATTCTACTTTGGGGTAATGCTGCTGATATAGATGCAATATTTGTGCTGCAGAAAAGGGCCGTTCGTGCGATTTACAATATGGGTCCAAGAGAGTCGCTAAGAAACAAATTCAAGGCAGTTAACATAATGACAGTTCACTGCGTATACATATTAGAAAACTTGTTGTACGTACACAAAAACATTGACTCTTTTAATAAAAAGAGTGAATGTATATCATATAACTTACGAAACAAAAACAAACTTGTTGTAAATTCTAGTAGGCTGCATAAAATTAACAACTCATTTAAGGGTAACTGTATACGTTTCTATAATAAACTCCCACAAGACGTTTTAGAAATGTCAATTAATAAATTCAAAGTCTTTGTTAAAAGAAAGTTGATAGAAAAATCGTGTTATAAGTTGCAAGAGTACTTAGACGATAGAAACGCGTAGGAGTGAACGAACTGCTCTAATTTGAACTGAAATATATTAAACTAATATGATATTGTAATGATGATGATAACAAAAAAAAAACAAAACGGATCGGGGCGCGAAGGAATCCTCGTAACTTTAGATTTTAAGTCGTTCTGGAGTATCATCATTAGTCGTACATTAGAATTAGAGTGTGGAAAAGAAAAGAAAAAAAACATTTGACGATTCAAAAGTGCTGTAATATGCCTACTTGAATAAAGATATTTTGATTTGATTTGATTTGATATAATGTAAATTGCCTTCTTCTTACAAGAGTACGGTGCATTTTATGCTTATGCAACTTAGTTGATAACAAAACTAACACTTAACAATCTCTCTGTTCAAAAAAAGAGTGCAGTAAAAACATTATGTGATTACAAATTAAAATGTAACCTTTTCTATGTCTTAAATCGGGACAAATAAAACGAAAATCTTCATAATTGGATAAGTAGTATAGAGGTTATTCTCAGTCAAACACTAAAACATAAAAACTGAAGAGTTTGTTTGATTATTTTAACGGTGTGATCTCAGGAACTAGTGGTTTGAATTGATAAATTATTTAGTGTAGGATATCCCATTTATGGATATATGCTATAAGGTTATACAAGATCAAATCACGTCTTGTAGAAGTGGAGCATTATAGAAAAATGTTGCAAATACAGTGAAAATATAATCCTTTTGTGAGCTTCTGCCTGCTCTCCCTTAACTAAACCGAAACCGAAGTCCGAGTCATCCGGGGCGCCAGACCTGAATGTGGCAATAGACATCTGGACCACAGGCAACTGGATGAAAAGTGTTCCGTTGGGTTTAAATGAGTATCCTGGTACAACCAGCGAGTTCCACACTCCCGGGTGTTAGTTTATACTTCATCCGACGTGCAAAAAGCTTTTCCAATTCCCAACAAAAGAAATACGTCTATCTTTTAAGATTGACTCAATGCAACCTTTTTATGGCAATCCAAATGTAACACTCGTCAGCTAGTGTTACAATATAGACAAACGGGTCCACATATAGTTATTAGATAACAGCTACAATTATGTCTTATTAGGCTCTTGCCTACATTATATCCGGCGTTATACTTTCAACACACGTTTACTTTTCTCAAAATTGTCCTCTTATTAGTTATTAAGGGCTATTAGATTAAAGTTAGTTATTATTATACGCACCGTACGCACCATATATATAATACGCACCGACTTGTATTAATTAACCCCGAATACCACGAACTGACACGATTAAGAGTCTACAGAATCTTAAATACCATACATATAGAATGTCCGAAGAAACACATTTATACCTATAACAATATTAATGCACTCAGGAGTCTAAAAAATCTTAGCGTCCGACAATCTAAAGGAATAATGACAACACTCCTCTTAAATTTAAATTATAACGCCTCTGAAACAATCCTTAAAACTGTTTCGTAAGCCTGGCACTTGTAAATAGACAAATATATATATTAAAAAAAAACCAAGATCAAACACATTAAATATGACTCAAAAAAAAATATTTATTAAATAATAATAATAATAAATAGTAGTAATAATAAGTCAATATTTACTGTTCCAAACGGGAATGATTTGATTTGGAAAAGCACTGTGTATGTATGTATTAATAAAGGAACATATCCTGCAGGAACAGTCCATGCCTCAAAAATGAATCAGCATAATAGGTCATTGACGATGTATCTCTAAGTTACCCACAACGGCCGGCAACGCACTTTGTGAATTATATTACTGAAGTCTAGTCTAGTCTAGTCTAGAACTCCACAATACAAGCTCGATTAGTGTGGAGTTCACTGGATTATACAATTGAAAATATTGCACAAACTACACAGTCAACATAATAATTATAATAATTAGTTTAACTTTAAGGCCAAAACTTTATTTTTTACTTTTTCTTTATGTATTATCACTTGTGTATCAGCAAACAAATGTCTATATACGAGTATATTTATATATGTATACATTTGTTTGTTTGTTTTGTAATATTTTATGTTAGTGTGTGAAGTTTAATAAATAAATAAATAAAATTATAATTATGTGCTGAAGTTTGTAGAAATTATTTTTTTATTTTAGATGGTTGTCCTTGGCTATAATTGCTTATCTCAAGGCGAGATAGCTCATGAAGTGATGCATGTGTTAGGCTTCCCCCATGAACACACGCGTTCAGACAGAGATCGATATATCACTATATTATGGGATAACATCAAACCAGGTAATAAACTTAGTATATTCTAAGAGTTGCCTAAGTCCACCAAAAACTTTATTGCGCCTTTATAGATCTAGAAAACGCCTATGATCGAGTGGTGAGGAATGAGCTGTGGTAATCTGATTCAAGCATTGAAGTCTCTCTATGAGGGTTCTAGTGCTTGTGTCAGAATAAACGGGGCGTACATGGAGTGGTTTCCTGTCGAAAGAGGTATTCGACAGGGGCGTGTTGCCCCACCATGGCTGTTCAACCTATTCATGGATAACTGTTTGACAGATTTAAAAGAAAGTATGTATGGGTTAATTAATGAGTTACTCAAATGTTAACTCTACGCTACAGAAGATGGTAAATATTATGAATGAAACTTTCAAAAAGGAAAGGAATGAAAGTGAAAGTCAACATAACGAAAGTTATGTTTTTTGAAAGGGATGAATCTATCATGAATGGCAATATTTTGATAAATGGGGAACAAGTGGAAGAGGTGAGAGAATTTGTATATTTAGGATCTAAATTTACAAAAGATGGCACAAGTGAAAGTGATATCGAAAGGAGAGTGAATGCAGGGAATATAAATGCGGGTAAATGGTGCTCTGCACGCCTTTATGAACAGCAAGATGGCGTCTCAAAGGGCCAGACTGGCTGTGCATGCTGGAGTGTTTGTGCCAACACTTATGTATGGTAGTGAAAGTTGGGTATGGCAGAAGAATCTACCGCATTTATTTTACTTATAAAACAAATGCGGTAGAGATGAGAGCATTGAGAAGTATGAGTGGATTAAAACTGAGTGACAGAGTAAGAAATAGGGTGATAAGAGAACGTTGTGGTATAATAGAAGACGTAGTTTCTAAAATTGAGAAAGGTATGCTTAGATGGTTTGGGCCTGTAGAGAGGATGAATGAAAGGAGACTAACTAAAAGGATTTATGAATCAAGAAGAATGGGAAAGACCAAGGCGAACGTTCCTGGACCAAATCCAAGATATTTTAAATAATTGCCAAGTCAAGAGTACATTGAACTGACGAACATATATGTAAGGTTTAATGAGAATGAAAGAATCGTGGCAAGTGGAAGGACGTGTTCTCTGCCTACCCCTCTGGGAATGAAGCCTGATGCTATGTATGTATTAAATTAAATAATCGTCGTTATTAAATCAGGTGTTTCACGCGACGTCACTCGCGTAGTTCCCAATCCCGTGGAATATGGTTAGACAAACATATGATTTCTTCATAATCTATCGATTAATTTGTAGTTCGGCTACTTACATAGGTACAGAAAGAAAGTATACATAGAGACAAGTAACATAAACAAAATATTTCAGGCTATAAAAAGTATTTCGAGACCAGGCCAGATAAGCAATTGTTAAACCTTCCATATGATTATTCAAGCGTACTTCACTATCCTCCGCGCGCCTTTTCAAAAAATGGCCAAGTTACTCTATTGTCAGAGGTAAGTTATTCTATCGTTTATACTTTACAAGAAAAAGAAGTTCTAAAATTAAATCAATTGAAACCCAGTAATATTTTATGCAATCACACTGTAATAATGGTAATTACAAAAAGTGACATCTTACTGCTTTTCCCGTGGGCTCTTCTCGGAACAGGATACGAAGAAAATCTCCTAATTTTAGATGGTATATCGTTCTCTAATATCATCATCAGTCGTACATTAGATGCAAGCTGTTAAGAAACCGCTTCCGAACAGAAAAACAGACGATAGTACTAATGACACGTTTAATTACTCTTAATTAGCATTATTTACGCTCCAGCTCGTGTTAGTACAGCTAAATGTTAGATAGTTTCACAAAAAAAAACATTACTAATAAAACGAAATTACGAACGCACGGGTCAATGAATTGATTAACGAAAGAAGGGGTGCGACGCACGTTGTGTACCTATATGACGGTGCGACATTAATGTTAATTAAACGTTTTTAAAATATGATTTTTTTAAATCAGGATCGATTTTTCCGTCCCATCATGAAAGGTGTCATTAGTACTATCGTCTGTCATCGTTTTCGAAGGCGGTTTTCTTCGTGCCCTGTTCTGAGAAGAACCCACAAGAAACTAAATCGAGTGTCACTTTTTATCATAACCATTACAGTATGATTGTACAATAAGCCGCACATACAGACAGAAATCCTCAATTTCTGTCTGTCACAAGTGATCCTAGTAAGTAGCAGCCCATTAACGTCCCACTACTGGGCACAGGCTTCCTCACTCCGAGGGGCGAAGGTTTTTAGAGCATAGACCCACCACGCTGCTCCACTGCGGATTGGCAGGCATAGTACACAAGTGCACTCTCTATTCCTTCACTCTCTTAGTCCGATTTGACAGGAATCCGACACGACCGGAGAGAGATCAGGCGCAGGACCGACGGCTTAACGTGCTCTCCGAGGCACGGGGGTGGATCACACCGCCAACTTCCCAACTTCAGGCAAATATTGAGAGAATCTTAATAGAAAACTCAATATTGATTTTTCAGAACCTCATGTCTGTATTCGAACATGCTAACCACTAGACCTATGAGGCAGGCACAAGTGGCCCTATGTAGCTTTTACAGCACTATTGAATCGTCAAAATCAGTAATTTCCTGATATTATTTCTATTGAAATACATTTTTTTTTTTTTATTATTGATGATATTAAACAAGTTGAAAACCAAAGTTACAAGGGTATTTTCGCGAGTTCACAACAATGACTGCGTAGCCTATTATTAACATCACCATTACAATATCAATTCAATTTATTCAATTTAAGTTAGGATTTTCAGTTCACTATAAAATAATTTAACTTTTTATTTAGACTTTTTTTCTGATAACATTTGATACGGTTCCACAGTCCGGTAATAAAATTGGACAACGGGAAACTCTCAGTGAATTGGACGTAGAAAAAATCGGTCTAATATATGGCCTGGAATGTGTTGAACGTAATAAAGATTATTTAATGAAAACCTGTCCAAATGTAGTAAAAGTGAAGTCCAAAACGGCGACAGCAAATGAGACAGAAATTGAGAATTATTACAAAGATCGAATATGGCCTTATGGAATTGTTAATTTCAAAATTAAAGACAAAATGGAATTTAGTGAGTAGCTGAGCGTACTTTACAAATTCTAACATTTACGTTGTACATAAAAATAGTCTTGTCTCTTAAACTGTAGATATTATATACTTTTTGACACCTAAACATTTTAGGGTATTCATCTCTATAAAGCTTTGTTGATGTGAATAGTTTTCCTTAGAATTGAAATCCCATTCTGTGTTAAATATAAAAGTTCTTAGACATAAAATATACTTGTGAATAGTCAATGGAACTGAACACGTATTAATAATTGATTTTTCTTTTTCTTAACACGTATCATTTTGCAACATTTAAAAAATTCACTTTTATCATATATTTATAAACACACAGCTTTTTATAATAATCAAGTTAACTTCAGCACGAACTTCTTAAATTCATTACATACAAAGACACATTTGATCCTTTTATGTTATGCATAGATAGCACTCTAGAATTATTATGAATATAATAAAATACATTTGAAAAAAGCTGCCTCTGACATCAAATTTCGTCCATTACAAGTTTAAAATTGAAAGAAAAAGGTTGGTAAAGGTCGTATTGGGAATTTCTCTACTCGCTGTGGTTAACGCCATGGTAGGTAGGGAAGACTGTTGGGAGGCGATAGTCTCCTTCTGTAAAAATGTGATATCGCAGAAGGACGCGACGGAACGTCTCAGAGAGGTGGATGGAGACGCTTAAAGAAATTAAAAGTTTTATATGTTATTCTTAAATATCTTTTTATAGCTGCCGAAGAGAGAGAAAATATGAAAGCTGTCCTTAAACACATTGAAAAAGAAACATGTATTGAATTTCGTGATATTAATGAACCTGATGACGACGTTACTGAATCTACTTTACTTCAAGGTGAAATAGAAGATACCAAAGAGAAAGATAACACAACTGTAACTGAAAATGAAACTGAAACCGAAAACAACGTTGCAACTGAAGACGCTGCTGTAATTGAAAACAAAAATGTAACTGAAAACGAAACTATATCTGAAAACGAAATTATAACTGAATTGATTCCAGTTACAGAAGCTCATGTTCCTGGAAAACCATGGATATTGACATTAAAATATACAAAAGTCATAGTTAATGTAACTCGAAAGCCATCACTAAAACCAAGACATCTTAAAATAATTGATGATAGAGACACGTCTAATGAAAATATGCTTAGAAATAATGTTAATAAAATAAATCATAAAGGTCGTACTATCCATTCGAAAAAATCTTTTCAAAAAGGTAATGTAAAACATACAGTAAAATCAAAATTAAGCACAACTTGTATTGTTTATTGTTAATTGCTAAGATAACACGACTATACAACAAAAATCTTGTGTGCAAGGTAATGAGACGAATGTAAAATTTCGGATAGAGGATAATTAGAGGTTTTAGTAAAAATATATATATGCTTAGATGGTTTGGGCACGTAAAGAGAATTAATGAAAGGAGGCTGGCAAAAAGGATTTATAAGTCAAGAGTGAATGGGAAAGGTGGAAGGGGAAGAACAAGGCGAACGTTCCCGGACTAAATCCAGGACATTTTAAATAAGGACCTGGTCAAGAGTACTCTAAACCGACGAACGTGTATGAAAGGTTTAATAAAAATGAAAAAAGCGAAGGAGATATGCAAGGATCGTGGCAAGTGGAAGGACGTAGTCTCTGCCTTCCCCTATGGGAATGAGGCGTGATGCTATGTATATATGTATGTTTAATAATGATTTCATTAGTACTCCCAACTTTTTGAACTGTGCCTTGATGAACAGGAGTGGAGGATGCACGAAGCAGAACACAAAGATAAGCACGATCATGACAAACACTGTATAATACTTCCCATCTCATTTTTTCCCGCGTTTAATCTTATCAATTTAAGTGTCTCTCTTTCACTTCAAAAATCTGTCATTTCTCCTAAAATTTGCTTCTCTGATACTTATAAGACGTCATGTAATAATTATACTCATCCATGCGTTCTGCTAGCGTGTATTTGTATACTTAACACACAATTCTTTTATTTTTACACGTAATCTACACGAATGGTTGTTTTTATTAATGATATTTATAACAGGACGAAGGCAGAGCAATAAAAAAACCAAGACAATGTCCATTTTGCCAAAATCCCCGGCAAGACGTCACGCAGCCAATGTAATAGTGCTTGTGCGCTCAACAAAGCCAGGATGTCAATGCCCTCCAGCAGGAAGACCGAACGGAAACAAGGCATGATTATTTTTTATCATAATTTAGAACAAATCCATCATATAAGTTCGGAGTTAATCGCAGTCAAATAGTGTAACAGAGATTTTTTATATACGATATAAAAATAAACAATAATATTGATATATTATATGTATGATAACAAATTATCAAAGTAATATCCGAAAATTTATATAGAAATTGCACATATCTGTTAAAAATAATTACTCATCACCATCATCATTTCCGTTTCCTTCATTGCGTGTTCTGATATGCCTCTGCTTCTTTTAGGGCTGATGGCAACGCGAGTTTCTTTATATTATTTATTTGGTCGGACCCCTTGGTCTTTTTACTTCGACCTTTCCTACTATAATCAGTTTCGCCAGGTTATATAGCTGTTTTCGGGCGATATGTCCAAAATAGTGGAATACTCATTGGTAGCAGCTAATTAACCAGCTCGTAAATAAAAATTCAATTCTAGTAGATCTTTACAGCAATTTTGAATCATCAGAAATTTTCACACTTTTTTGTTAATGTACGACTGATGATGATATTAAAGAACGACTTAGAACCTAAAGTTTCGAGGCATCGTGCCCTGATTTGAGAAGAGCCCAAAACTAAGTCAGTCAATATAATATCGGTTTATTTTATGTAGATTATAGCAATTCGGTAATTTCCACGCCTTTTTATCGTTACCCTTCAAATTATAGCACGACTTTTCAAAAGTGATGTCTTTACTACTTCTTCTGGAAGTTTTGTATAAAAAAGGAATACCGTAACCCTTGAATGAATTGTCAATTTTATGCTGACTACTGGAATTTATAACAATTTTACTTTTATTTTTTAAGTTATATGAAGTGCATTCACGATCCTATTTTCTCTCTTGAACCTATATCAGCAGCATTGCCCCAAAATAGAATACTATATGATTTAATGCTATAAAAATAATAATTAGAAGCTACATTCAATGTCTGACTTTAGATCTTAACATATATTTCACTACAACACATCGTAAGCTTTAAAGAAATACTTTTAAAACAAATTTCATTTACAAAATATACCCAAATATCAAAATCTGCAGTTTGTATCGAACAAGTTGTATTGACTTTGACATCATTCTTTACAAAAAACGCCAAGTGATAAATGGCATCAATACGGAATCCGGTTTGCGTGTACATATATCCGGTTTTGTTATCTTGATCTGCCTACTAAGTTATTTAACTCTTGAAATTTAATATAAAAACATTAAGGTTTGTTTCGTGAGCTTCTTTTACAACAAGTTAAGTTACCTTTGTAAGCGTAAGTCCGTCCATCGTCGAGAATCCTCAGTCGGATTCATTCGGGGCACCAGGGATGAATGCGAAAGTTGAACCCCTGGTGCTTCATTCATGGATGAAGAGGGTTCCGCTGGGTTTTAGTGGGTATTGCGAGGTCTGCTTGTTCGCCGAGTCCCACACTCCTGACACACGGTCGGGGTCAGTGCATAAAAGCATATCCCAGCGAGAAAAAAAAAATTGTACTTAATCGTGATAACTTTCGTTAACATGACACATTTGCGTTATAATTTAGTTTTAATATAGTTATTTAAGTGAAACTTCTTTAGGTGCATGAGGGTAAAATTTTAACGGATGAAACGCGTGATTAACGCCACGAAGATGTGCAGCGTTTTTATACTAATTCGTTTGAAGGTTAGGTAGTTTAAAAATTTACAAATAACATGTGGCATTTTGTCATCTGATATATCAATAAATTATTTGTATTAATTTTCGACACTTAATATTTTAATGGCAATTAAATTCTTAACATATCTTCCTTTTGCCCTCCCTCTATGTCTCGGAAATCTAAAGTTTTATATTTGTATAAATATAAACAAGACTTCAAAATTAGACTGTTCTGCCCCATTAATTAATTTATTAAATAAGCATCCACTTTGACAAAGGTTTTCTCGAAGATATTGCTTGCAGCAATAAGACCGCCTTTGCACGCTACTAGCTCTAGTTTTTTAATTCTAGGTTTGTATTTCCTGTATATGTTTGTGTGCAATAAAGTGTTTCTATTTATCTATCTATCTATTGGTTTGCCAAAGAAGTTTCATTTCTGACATGTGTACTTTTAACTTTTTTTTCTTTTGGACAGGAACTTATTATAAACGCAGACTGTTTCAATTCAGTAAACGATTTACTTCACCTATTCGTCCATGTATTGGGTTTGGATCATCAGCACAACATGCACGATCGGGACTCATATTTGCATATTGTATGGGAAAATATGACAACAGGTATGTCTGCATTAATGGTACAGACTTTTGTTACGTATTCGCTCATTTTACAGTTCCAAATTCTATTGAAAGTGTATGAATTTGTGCAAAAACTATTCTAATTATACAAGTTTTACTTTATTAGAATATTGTCGCTAAATCCTGGGTTCCTAACCTGTTCGTTGCGGGGGTAACAATGAGCTGATTGCTTTAGTTAAGTCATAAAGGTAAAGGACCTAAAAAGGTTAACAATTACTGTTCTAGATGTTAATAATTATATATTTGATCTCTCGATCATGGCGATAACTCTAAAGCAGTCAAAGATTTTGGTAATGTGGTAGCAAGTGACATCCGAAACCTTCCACCCATTTAAACTGGTTAGGAAATATAATTACCTAAAATTCTTCACCGGGAATCTACCGTTTCCCTTATTTTCTCTGCTGAGAATTGAGCACGAGGATCAATTAACAAAGAGAATCTCCAATCATCCTTTAAAGATTGCGTGTTTGGTAAATAAATAAATAAAATATATAAAACAATTAAAAATAAAAAAGTGACACGTTCAATTTCTGTGAGTAAATAAAGAAAAACCAAAATGAAATATCCAATATAACTGCCTCATTGATCTAGTGGTTCTGCTGTAGACATGAATGAGGTCCTGATTTGAAGACCCGGGTCGAGCGGATTAAAAGATCGATATTAAGTTTTTTATTAAGATATTCTCAATATTTGTCTGAAGTTGGGAAGTTGTCAGTGTGTTCCAACCTCGTGCCTCAGAGAGCACGTTAAGCCATCGGTCCTGCGCCTGATCTGTCTCCGGTCTTGTTGGATATCTGTCACATCGGACTTTGAGAGTGAAAGACTAGAAAATGCACTTGTGTACTATGCTTGCCAACCCGCAGTGGAGCAGCGTGGTAGGTCTCCGCTCTAAAAGCCTACTCTCTGACGAGTGAGGAGTTCTGTGCTCAGTAGTAGGACGTTAATGGGCTGCTTCTTACCTTACCTTCATCCCACAGAGTAATAATGTTTAAATTCCTACAGAAATAAGAAACGAAATGAAAGAAAAACTTCCTCCAGCTGCATCTGTAGGCCTTGCTTACGACTATCAGAGCGTCATGCACTATCCGTGGTTACAAATCAAGAACGGTGTCACCAACATCATGTATCCTATTTGGGTATATTTATATTTTATTTATTACATCTAAATCCCTGATCTCTCTCCGGTTGCGTGGGATTTCATGTCCAATACTATGCTTTTCAAGTCATTTGAACTGCTCAAAATTTTATGATGCTCGGTCGGTCATCTATACGAGAACTCGCTTATAGTTTTTGCCAGTAACTCCAAATGTGTCTTTTTTTAACCTACTTCAAAAAAAGCAGGAGATTATCAATTCGTCTGTATTGCGCGACAAATAGACGAATAACTCAAGATCACGCCAACCGATTTCGATAATTCATTTTTTATTGGAAAAAATATACTAGAAGGGTTGTTTAATGATAGTTTGGTTAGGTTTTGATCATGGAATCCCTGACAAATGGAACTCTTCAATTCTTAGGAGCAAATTAAGAATACTCGGCAGTACACCTACCGCAACGTCGGTATAGTCAAGTGGTTGTTGTAGTTAAATATGATGATCGATGGAACTCCTCAACGACTTACAGTAAGGGTGCGATTTATTACAAAATATATAACTTTCAACTGCCTCATTGGTCTAGTGGTTAGCATGTTCGCCTACAGACATGAGGTCCTGGTTACGAGTCCCGGGTCGGGCCATTTCGGAAATCAATATTGAGTTAATTAATCTATTAAGATTTTCTCAATATTTGCCGGAAGTTAAGAAGTTGGCGGTGTGCTCCACCCCCTTGCCTCGGAGAGCACGTTATGCCGTCGGTCCTGCGCCTGATCTCTGTCCGGTCGTATCGGATTCCCGTCACACCGAACTATGAGAGTGAACGAATAAAGTGCACTTGTGTTCTATGCCTGCCAATCCGTATTCGTGTATCGTGGTGGGTTTATGCTCTAAAAACTCTCTCTCCTATGAGCGAAGAGGCCTGTGCCCAGCAATAGGACGTTAATGGGCTGCTACTTACCTATATAACTGTCTGTAATCAAATGGCATTGAGCTTATGATTGTTGCTGCACTGCAATCTTGCGTATTAGTGATGTGCTCGATTACCATATTAAAGACTGATGATAGCACGGTGGCAAAATAAATATTTTTGTACTTTTTGGAGTATATTAATACATTTCTAAGAGTTTGTTCGAAGGCGGTTCTTTTTTTGTTAAAATTTTTATTTTTTTATTATATAACTGTAATCACCTTATGGTGATATAGTCTAAGATGGTTTCTACACAGCATCGTACCGGAGCACAACTCTCTTTGCTGGTAGAGTTGTATCTAGTCACCCACCACTCCATACTCAGACAAATTAGATAATGCAATTACTCAATTCACCATACTGGAGATCGAACCCGGGACCTCACCTAGGAAACAAAGTATTCGCACCACTGTGCCAGTGAGTTTTCTATTTAGATTTTCTTAATATTTGCCCGAAGTTGGGAAGTTGGCGGTGTGATCCACCCCCGTGCCTCGGAGAGCACGTTAAGCCGTCGGTCCTGCGCCCGAACTCTCTCCGGTCGTGTCGGGTTACCGTCACATCGGACTATGAGAGTGAAGGAATAGAAAGTGCACTTGTGTACTATGCCCGCCAATCCGCAGTGGAACAGCGTGGTAGATCTATGCTTTAATAGCCCTATCTCATTTGAGTGAGGAGGCCTGTGCCCAGCAGTGGGACGTTAATGGGTTGCTACTTACCTACTTACCTTATTATTAAAAAATCAATTATTATAACGAAATGAATAACTATTACAGCCCAAGTTTTACATTGAAAAAATCATTAATTATAGTCACAAAATGAACAAATTATATCGGTCAGCTATCTCATTATATGGTGAGAAATTTGTTATTTTGTCATTTTTCCTTTTCATTGTTTCTATTGGAGTATCTCGGCGAATTGACCAATAGAAATCAGCGAGCATTGCTGCTGACCATTTCCCATTGTAACGTTTTACAATCTGCATTATATCCTTGAAACCTTTCACCATGCTCATCTGATATGGCTCCAAGATTTTCAAGAAAGAAATCTAAATGAGAGTCCAAAAAATGAAGCTTGAGTGACATATTGCATCCTAAAGCTTTATAAGCAGAAAGAAGCTCTCGAATGTTTTGTCGGTAGTTCTCACTTTTTGTATTCCCAAGAAAATTATGACAAACTTCCACAAAAGCCACCCAAGCCCTTTTTCCCGCTTTGCTCAACTTCGTATCAAAAGCTTCATCTTTCATTGGCTCACGTATCTGCAGACCTACAAAAATTCCTTCCTTCAATTTTGCGTCACTGATGATGGTAACCAGTGCTATTTACATAAACCTTCCTCGTAAATCACTCTATCTAGTGGTGAGACACACATGAGAATCCGTTTTTTATCGTTAAGAGACAGACAGGCAAACGTGGAGCAGAAAATTGTTTTATATTATACTAGCAGACCCGACAGACTTCGTTCTGTCAAAAAGATTTGGAATGTGGCAGCTTTCAGTTTTACAAATACTAAACAAAACACAATCGATGAAATGATACACAGAATCTTTTTTGTTTTGAAACAAAAGATAGCGTAAATAAATGACATCTTTCCATAACCTATGAAAGATGAATAATTTTTAAACAAAAGATAGTAGCATAAATGAATGTCATATTTACATAACCTAGAAATGAATTAATAAAACCGTTGCTATAGACAACGGTCTAATAATTCATGTCACAACCTTGTGGATGCGTGGATATATGCGTGGGAGTGCGTGGGTGGATGCGTGGGAGTGGGTGGGTGGATGCGTGGGAGTGTGTGGGTGGATGTGTGGGAGTGCGTGGGTGAATGCATGGGAGGGTGTGTGGAAACGTGACGTTAGACATTTTGCCGGTCTTTGTGCGCCCGAATTCTCGTACCAGAAACAAATGACTGTCCACATAAATTTGAAAAAAATATGGTAAAGGGTTGATGGAATTCAAAAAATGAATAGCCTCAAACCTTCTAAAATTAATTCCGCGTCGAATGGTCATAGAATCATGCCGATTGGTTCAGTACTTTTCAAGTTTATCGATAACAAAGAAAAAAAGAGTTGCTTTTATATATATAGATAAGGATTATTTGATCTGTATGTATTTCAGAATGATGGCTGGGCTATGGGTCACTGGCAAGGTTTAAGCTACGTAGATGTTCAAAAGGTAAACCATATTTACGAGGGTGAATGCGACAAGCGAAAAAGGCATGCAGATATAAAAAATGTATAACCTTAACTTTGATATTTTAAGAATTTTATTCGGCATTGCTCATTTGTATTAGATATTAGGGACTTTTATTAGATATGAAACATACAAGTATTTCATCCGTATCTACATATATTTAGAAATCAATTGCTGTTCCTTAAGTCTCGCTTTTATTGGTTTGATTTGGTTTTGAATTATTTACGGAAGTCTAGGAAAGGTTTAAAAGGCGAGTAAATAATTCTTATTTAAATAAAAATTAAAATGCTTGGATTATTAATATAAAACAACAATTCCGCTTTTCCTTATAAATTATTTCTACCTGTCAAACATTTGACGTTCGTCCTGTCGTTTAGAAATCAATTAAATACATACACATGATAACATTATTTATTCCGAATTTTAATATCTTTGTACTAGTTGTACATATTTATGTATTATATGACAATATTCTATATATTTATAGTTTATATATTCATGTGTTATGTGTTTCAGTATTAATATAAGTATGGGTTCATGTATGTTTATATTTGCGTTAAATTATTTTCTTTTTAGCTAATTAAGTTTTATCGTCATTATTATTATATTTGTTTTAAGTATGTACTTATGTTTAGTTACTTGTACCAATACCGCATCTCATTAAGTATATATGTCAAAAGGGTCCTGGAAGAGGTCTATTTTAAGAAATATTTTTGTCCTATATAAAGACATTATCGTTTTATCTGTTTTGGTACATAAATAAATCAATTTAAATGTCGTTCCGAATTAAATTTTATTTAAAATTAAAGCCTTTTTTTATTGTTTTTGGTTTTGAAATCAAACGGTTGATGTTCGTCCCGTCGTTCAGAAATCAAATTAAATTTGAAAGAATACTTTTATTTTGTTTTTGATATTTGACATTGACCACCAACAATTTCTGATCGGTGCTATAACATTTTACGTATTTTCCGTAAATGTTACGGTTAAGTTTTGACGTAATACATACATAGCATCACGCCTCATTCCCATAGGGGTAGGCAGTGACCACGTCCTTCCACTTGCCACGATCCTTGTATATCGTCTTTGTGTCTTTCATTTTCATTAAACCTTTCATACAAGTCCGTCGGTTTAGGTGAATTTGGTCCAGGAACGTTCGCCTTGGTCTTCCCCTTCCAACTTTCGCATTCACTCTTGACTCATAAATCCTTTTTGTCAGTCTCCTTTCATTAATTCTCTCTGCCTACCCAAACCATCTAAGCATACCTTTCTAAATTTTAGTCACTACATCTTCTTTTATACTACAGCGTTCTCTTGTCACGCTATTACTTTGTCATTCAGTTTCAATCCATTCATACTTCGAAAAGCTCTCATCTCTACTGCATTTATTTTACTTTAATGCTTCTTCTGCCATACCTAACTTTGGCCAACCACCAACTTGCTAAACCCATTTACCATTTAGCTTTTTTTATTTATTGATTCTGAAGCGGTACGAAGGTTGCCAGATGAGCTTGTTTATTTATAAATATTTGAAGGAGATCCTATATTCTCATTTTTTACTAGTATGGTTATAATCCAAGTATCACCTATACGCACATCTGCCTTTACATAGAAAAAATGGATGCTTAAAACCAATATAGATGTAATGTAATTAGACAATCGTTTTATTGAAATTTACTTCATTTTCTTCATCCTTTATTTCATAGTCGCTATCCTTAAGCTGCTTTTTCACAGATCCTAATTTATTGAAATCCTCTTCATGGCTTTTTTCTTGGTTATCATTATCACCTCCTGAATGGGAATTGGGTACCCTGTCTTCACTAGTTGAATTTTTATTTCCTATCTGTTCTGATGACTTTTCATTGCTAGATTTATCTTGTAGCAACTTTTTTGTTTCTTCACTAATATCTTCTTTATTATTATTCTCGATATCAGTTTCTGCACTACTTGCTAATAATTCCCCATTACCGCTAGGGTGTTTCAATTTATGTTCATTATCCGATTCTATGTGATCATTTTCACCACTGTGTTCTAAACTTTCCCTGCTATTTTCTTCTCTTTTCTCATAATCGTTGTGTTCACTGTCCGAACCACCAACCTCTTGTTTTTTAAAAGATATCTTACAAGAATGTAATAAGTTGGATACTTTTCTTCTATTACATTCACGGCCAAAATATATTTGTAAACGCATTTTATCAAGTTGGGATAAAGTCTCAGATGGCGAAATTAATAAGCCTGGTTCCTGGAAAATAATACAACTTGTTTGAATAATAATCGTGTTAATATTAAGTAATTCTATCACTGGGTTCGATTCATCAATACGAATTCTTTATGAGTAAGAAATAAATGGCCAAATTATCCATTCCATTTTATATCTTAAGTTTAAGCAATATACTTTTGTACATCATCCAATATGATATAAATGAATAAGATTCGGACCGAATTCCGTCTAATTAAACCAATCTTATACATTAAGTGATACATTGTTAAATTTTGTATGGGATAAAAAGCTTATGATTTCATGCATATTAATTTTTTTTTAGTACGGTATTTGGCGTATAATTTCCCTTATCCGCATTCCTACCCCCCTTCCATAAGACCCTGTATAGAGATTAGCTCCGTAAAACCTATTACAATAACAGAAAAACCCAATATTCGTTGTTCATATAAGACATCTTAGAAGAAGACTTAAAAGAACTGAAGACCAGAACAAAGTACTCCAATAATGTGTTAGACCGGATTTAAATATCTTTAATCAGGACTTCTATCAATCGTTTAACTTCTATGAACCATTTAGTATCTCATTGTTTATGAAATAGGTATATTTATATTGATTTAACTTTTAGTTTTCTAATTATATTTACCACGGGTGCAATGGTAGCTTGACCATTCCTGCTATAAGCTCTATCATGGAACTGCATCACACTTAATGGATCATATTCAATTACAACCGATGATGGCTTCAGAGCTTGTTTCTGATACAAATTATGGTATGCTAGTGACAGAAATTACAAAATGTTTATTGGACAATTTTCAACATATTTTGCAAAAAAATTGTTAGTAGTACATGCGTACAAAGTACACATGTCAGAAGTGAAACTTCTTTGGCAAATTAGTTTTTAAGTCTTCCTTATTTTTATATAAATCTTAAATATTAGATTTCCGAGACTTAGAGGGGGTGAAAAGGGAAGATATGTTAGGGATTTAAGGAATTAAATCGTCATTAAAAATTGTTGAAAATTAATACAAATAATTTAATGAAATCGCAAATGAAAAATTGTAAATAAAAATGCCACGTGTTTTTTGTCAATATTAGAAATTATTATATAAATTTAAAATTTAGAAAAGAGAATTTATGAAATATTGATATTTAATGAACAATAGTATATTAACTTATTAAATGACGAGTGGCAACAATATTAAAACTACCAATCCTTCAAACGAAAAACGATGCACATTTTCGTGACGCTAATCACGAGTTTCCCCTCATGCGCCTAAAGAAGTTTCACTTCAAAATTGGGATACCACATCCCAATTTTGAATGTGATGGACACAGCCTTTTGTTGTACGTAAGTACGTCTTGTAACGGGGCTTCCCCCTCCGCCGTACGTGATGTGTTTCAGTCATTAATTTATCGTAATAAATATTTTTGTAATCTTTTACCTATCCTAGTGTTGTTATTCAATTCCGAATGGTGGAGATATATATGTAGCTACAACACAAAACTGTATTTTGTTATCATTTGAATTTTTATTGTCTCCTTTTTGATGCGACTTTAAAGACGTATTCACGTCAAAAGATCACTTAAAAGTACTCGTTTGTTCTTTATGTGTTGTTGAATATTAGATAACGATTTATTTTTTAGATCATAAGAATTCCTGAAATAGCGACTGAATATAGCTTTATACTGATACATACCCGGATTTATATTATTCCACAATACCCTTATATATTTATCACGGTGAGGATGGGTCACTTCGTCTTTTATTCCAATACCGTGAAGGAGGGTATGTAGAATTTCTTTGGGCTTTAAACAGTCATAGCCTAAAACTAGTTCCTAAAAATGTTTAGATGGTTAAGATTTAACTTGGGTCATGTATTATAAAAATAAGTAAAGTACTCTAAAATTTGTCTTTTAGAAACATTGTGCTCACAATTTCTCCACTTTCCTTGTACCTTGGTACATGCATACAATCTCTTTCTTTATTAGGATTTGTGATATGAATCCATGTATTGTTTCCTTCTACTTTTTCTTCAGATTTCTTAAACTGTATACAGGAACTTCTCTCTATGAGATCGGTCGCCCAAAATATATCCGTGTCTATACTACGATCTGTTTAAAAGTGAAAAAAGTACATATAGGTGAAATCTTATAAAATGTTAACCGTTATTAGCGGTGTCACTTGCTCAGTTCCCGATTTCTTGGTAATATGGGAAAATCCGTTGTGTATAAGATCAAATTGTCAATTGCAGAATGAATACACCAAAGAATCATCAAAATACGTCCAGCCGAAGATGAGTACACTTACCTAAACCCGTAAGAAATCTATGTAATATACAGGGTTATTGGTAATTCGATGTATACTCGTTGAGACGTTATAGAAATGATTATTTGGGATAATGTGAACCCCCATAGGTGTTATGCAAAAGTGGACCAATACCTATTGAGTTATCGTGGCTTTTAGCTTTCAATAAATCAAATATTGCTGCTTCCATTGTTTATTACAGAAAAAGTATATATCATATCTTTGAGATTAATTTCCAATAAAATGCCATAAAAATAAAAAATCAACTTTATGGAACTTTGCTTGCAAAAAACATTCTTTGCTCTCTCTCCAACAATTCTCAAAATATAGGCACTTATTTCAAAAAAATTGATCATAACATGAGGCAGGCCGAAATTCGTATACAAACTAAACATATGGTCGTTTTTTTAAATTACCCAATAAATACTATATATATAAAGATATATATAAAGATAACAATGTTGTTTATTTATACATCATGATCATTTATTAAAGCCAAATGTATTAAGAGATAAAGATTATCATACCATAGCTTTCGTAATCTACGAAATAAGTAACTACTCCATTGGGCCATCTAAAGTTCGCTTCGTCTTGCACTGCTAATTCATTTTGCACCTTAAAACTGTGCACTACAAAAAAAATTATGATTACTCCTAAAACTATATTATTACCAAAAACTATTTGAGTTTGAACCATGACAGAATGCATTGCAGATATAAAACGTCGATTCAACTTTATATATCTGTACCTTTCACCATAACAATCATAAATCACGCCGTCACACATATCATCTGAAATATGTGTGAAAATATGATTTATTTTAGGAGATAAATAGAACTATCCAAAAACATGGGATACAAAAACAAACAAATCAGATTATATTAAAAAAAATATAACACTTGCAAAACATACGACGTTTCAAAAAAAAAAGAAGGTTTTCAATATCAATAACACTGACGTTATTATAGATCCAATAACAGATATTTTGATCAAGTTATGTGTTACTGAAACGTTGAATCTTTGAATATTCCTTCGATTATTACAAATGTTTTTTTCTGTAATCAAATTAAAGAATTAATAATTAATAGGATTTTTTTGTTATAAATGGTATTAATATGGCTCCTAGATCTAAGTTCCTGGGTCTGGATACTAAATCTAGAGCTAGAACCCAAAGCCATACATGATAACTAAATTTTTTATTAGTCACTCACTACTCACTAGACAAAAAGCTTTAATATACACCAGATAAATGACAAAAACATTGCATAAATAGAAAAGGAACAAAGTAAATTGTTAAAGATCATAGTAATGCTCACAAAATGTTATAGTAGCTTATCTTTAACACAATTTCTTTATTAATTGAAGTAATTATAATACTCAGTTATTTCCAGTAAGTCCATTGCGAGATGCTCTTTTGGATTGAAGAATTTTCGTTACTTGTTATTTTATTAATAAAATAACAAATAACGGGAATGTTAGTTATCCCATGCTTACTCTCGTGGCATATCAGACAAATGACATTTTAAGTGCGCTAACGCCAGTAGAACGTTTAACACATGTATGGAAATAACGTAAATATATCGATATGTCACGTGATCACATGAACCAGTTGCAGCGTTCTAGTCGTTCGACGTAGCGTTATCGTACTTAGAGTGACATCTTGATTAGGGGGGGCCTGTCGGAAGGTTATCGGACTATGAGACTGAAGGAATATAGACTTTACTTGTGTGCTATGCCTAACAACCCGCAGTGGAGCAGCGTGAAGAGTCTATGATCAAAAAACCCTCTCTCCTATGAGGGAGGAGGCCTGTGTCCAGTAGTGGAACGTTAATGGGCTGCTATTTTTTTATATTTTAAGTAAAATATATTGGCAACGTTTTCTACAGTAAACAGAATTCTAGGCGTACTTAAGTGTAAGAGTTCATCGTAATTATTTTATACTTACTATAAGGAGCGTGCATAAACGCTGAAACAGTGAGATAAATTATTAATAGAAATAAAAATGCAAAAAAATATTATTTTACATCAAACCTAAGTAGCACGCCTTAGACGACATTTGGGAACTAAAAATTCTAAAACGCTTTCTCCGTTACCGAAAACAGTAATTACTTTACCAACCTCAAAGCATATAAGTTTTTTTAAAGAGGACCTAGTTCTGCATTCACAAGATTCAATCGCGCAGCTCTTTCAAGAAGAAACCATCTGTCAAACCCAGTTGTGGGCAATCTTTTGAGTCGGAAGAGCCAAAAATTACAATTTACAAAATTACAAAGGTTTATTTACAACAATAAATAGCACTTGGTATAATCACTTAGGTAGATAGAAATCTCTTTGTTGCATTTTACATTGCCCGATTTATTACTTTACAATCTAAACAATATTAAACATATTTGCATATGTAATTAAAGAGCCGCTTCACGTCCAAAGAGCATGTGGCGAGCCGCGGGTTGCCGAACCCTGGTTCAACCAAATGATCCTTGAGGCGAAAACTGTGATAATTTGAATTCAAATTTGTTGAAATATTTTAAAATATCAAACCCTCTTACCAAATTTACTTCCATCCATTAACATTGGACGATTAGGTGACGCAAAGCCGTACATACATATTAAATAATATAAAACAATTTGCCATAAATTTGATACGAGCAGCATTTTTGTTTTATGCGCTATAGAATTTGTTACATTGTTATGTTGCATAAGAACAAAATAACATGTTGCAATATACTTTTTATGGTATACTTTTATGTATTTGTGGCAACGGTATTTTATTACATTTTATCCATTATAAACTTGCGTGTGTGACTGTACAAGAAAATCAGATACTCAATACGATTGCGAAACTATATGATATAATAATATTAAGACTGAGCTATTGTAGAGTACCTGTCGATACAATATTTCTACTACCCTACTCTACATATACTCTTTATAAGTTAGCACGCTACCGTCGTTACCTGTATGATCACTTACCATCTTGGAGATCACATTCAGAAGCGGCTTTAGACATATGCTACCACGGACTGTTTACATTTTTTTAAGAAGAACAATTATCGAACAACACAAACATTTTTTTTCAATATTTTTATTAACGACATTGGGACTTGCTTTCAAAATTCAAAATTTTATTTGTACGCTGACGATTTGAAATTCTTTAGATCAGTAAACTCAATGAAAGACAACCATCTACTTCAAAATGATCTAAATAATTTAGTCTCATGGTGTGGTCAGAATGGCATGTCCCTGAATAATCAAAAATGTCATGTTATTCGCTTCTCCAGAAAAAAGATAGTATTGCCTAGGTCATACTTTATTCATTGCGAATTACTATCTGAGGTAGAATATATCCGAGATTGGGGAGTTACGCTTGATAGGAGATTAAGATTCAACATACACATTGACAATATAGTGAGCAAGGGCTTCAGAACACTAGGATTTGTCTTAAGAAATTGCAAAGAGTTTAAACACCCACACACTAAAATCACTCTATATACATCTCTCGTGCGCAGTATTTTAGAGTATAGCAGCGTTGTGTGGAACCCGTACTATGATATTTACGTAAAACGTTTAGAAAGAGTACAAAAAAGGTTCTTGTGGCACTTATCATACAGTTGCAACATGGCTAAGAAGCTGCCACGGTATGAGGATCGTTTGCACCATTTCAAGCTTGAATCCTTGAGCGACCGCAGACAAATAGTGGACGTTACTTTCCTATACAAACTCATTAACAGCATAATTGATAGTCCTTACTTGCTTTCTCAAACTAACATTGCTGTTCCAGCGAGGCTACCGCGATGTGACAAATATTCTCCATTTCTCCCAAAATACGCTCGAACGAACCTCGGCTATTATTCTGCACTAAATAGAATATCTAAAGAATATAACGTTGCTGTTACCACCGATACCGAGACGGACATATTCTCAGACCCCCTCATCAGTTTTAAAAGTAAAATTCGCGCAAAATTCAGAGTTAAAAATTTTGTTTAATTTCTAATTTAGTCTTTAGTCTAACTTGATACTTTTAATTTTTATTTTTTAACTGTCATGCTATAATTGTTGCCTAAACTTCCCTTTTCTAGATATATGTTTATACCTATAATTGAGGTGACACTTAGCACAATTGTCATAACTAGTCTTTAAGTGTTTGTATTAGTGTTTACTTTGTTGGTGTAACTGTAAAATAAAATAAAATAAAAATAAAAAATTTTTTACCTGAGATTATCGCCTTTAATCATACAAACAAACTCTTCAGTATTATAATAAAGAGATCTCTTTCAAATTTTATTTCTTTCTATGCCTATGACTGGGACCAATGAAAATGCTCCACGGTATTAAATAAAGGTAAAACTAGGTTATTAACGATATACAAATTCGTTACACGCAGAATGAACACCTCGCAAACAAAAATAATATACACCTGAATACCCTTTGACTATAAATTACAATTTACTTATCTAAACAAAATATTTTGCAAATATAAGTATTAAAAATATAAACGTATATAAAACGATATCATGATTTATTTTAGTATTTTTTTTTTGCAATACCATGTGAAACGGAATGGAAATATAAACCTGTAATAGAAAACAAATCGTAATCGAAAACAGTGTTTATCTACCGGCTGTCATTTAAAAAGTCAATATAAATCGACGCCGACAAATAGTATACTTTAAATTAGAACATTAAATAGTGAAGAGTACACGTAGTTAAAAGTGAAAAGAAATTCAGTTAAAGTTTGAACAACCCAAGGTTTACCCAGAGTCAAAGTAAAAGTTAAAAACCTCATATTTAACAATGCGGGCTTATAACATTATAATTGCCTTTGTTATATTCGTTCCAACTCAGTTAACGTTGGCGCAGAGCGGTTCAGTTGAATTAAATGAGTATAATTTCGATAAAATTATTAATAAATTCCAAGCCACGTTGGTCAAATTTGATGTGGCTTTCCCATTTGGTGAGAAACATGATGCTTTTGTAGCATTGGGCAAGGAAGCGAAGGAGGTTGACGATTTATTGTTTGCGGAAGTGGGAATCAAAGATTATGGTGAAAAAGATAATGAAGAGCTAGCTAAAAAGTATGGTGCCACCAAAGATAATTTCCCAGTAGTAAAATTATTTATAAAGGGGAAAACCGAACCTATTTCTTTTGACGACTCCAAGGGTTTCACTAGCGATACTTTACGACGTTTTGTACGCGACAATAGCGGGATATATTTGAGCCTTCCTGGGTGTATCAAGGACCTCGATTTGTTAGCTATAAAGTTTCAAAATTCCAATACAGAGCTCAGACAAAGTGTTTTGAAAGAAACTGAGAAGTATGTAGAAAAAATGAATACTGAGGTAAATATTTGTTCTTATATATTAAACACACTTCCTTGTTAAGTTACCTATCCAACACTAAAATTTTTTTTATTTAACTTAAATCAATGTTTCCTGAGATTAGGGTTGCTCAACCATAACCATACACCTTTCTGATATTAATATAGGTATGGTTGTGTTACACATTATTAAGTCTCACTTCTAGGAACAGGCTACCACTCTCACAGGACAGTGGATTTTTGGATTAGAGACCCACCACTGCACTATTGCAGCTACATAATTGCTCCAACCCAAAAATGGTCCTGGGCTTTCTTACCATGTCTTCCTACTCTGAAAAGCACAATGATGAATTGTAAACAACAACTAGATTCTCAAGTTTTACAAAAGAGAACCGGTCCACGATCCAAACCTGTGTTCCATCTAATCATTCATATATTTATCTACTGAGCCCTGACAACATATAATAGTTCTAATATATTCTGCCCTTAATAGCTTATAACATATGTGACTTGTAAGATTATATTAGAGTATGGGAAACTATATTAATTCAAATAAATATACCTGTTTAATATTTAAGAAATCTCTTTGTCTACCAATGGTCCCTACATATTGTTGTTGTTTTCTTGCCCTTATCCCACTAGGTGGGGTCGGCACAGCATGTTTCCTTTCGCCACTTCACTCTATCCGCTGTCATTTCTACATTCACACCCTTAATACACATATCCTCTTTCACACAATTCATCCACACTTTTTTTGGTCGCCCTCTCCCGGCCCTGCCGCTTACCATCATATTTAGAACCCTCTTACATACATGGCTATCCTCCCTTCTCATTACATGTCCATACCAGGCTAACCTTCCACTCCTTAACTTCTCGGTCACTGGTGCTACTTTCACACTTCCTCTAATATACTCATTCTTAATCTTATCCAATTTTGTCACTCCACACATCCATCTCAACATTCGCATCTCCGCTGCATGCAATTTCCTTTCATTCTCCCCTTTGGTGGCCCAGCACTCTGATCCATACAGGATGACAGGTCTTACGATCGTCTTATAAATCTTCCCCTTTAGTTTAAGGGGCATTCTGGCATCGCAAATTGTTCCCGAGACCTGCCTCCACTTCATCCAACCTGCATTTATCCTGCTAGTAACATCTCGGTCAATGCCGCCGTCGTTTTGGAAGATAGAGCCGAGGTAACGGAAATCTGAGCAGACTCGAAGGGAAACACCATCTAAGACAATCGAAGAAAAACTGGATGGATCCCCGAAATCACAGAACAGATGTTCTGTTTTGGTCCTATTGATCTTCAACCCTGCGTTTTCCAGTTTTTCCTGCCATATTTCTAGCCTTCTCTGTACCTCAGCTCCATCCTCTCCAACAAGCACAATGTCATCGGCAAACAGCATGCACCAGGGTGCTTCCTCTTGTATGTTTGATGTCAGTGCATCCATTACCAGGAGGAACAAAAAAGGGCTTAAAGCCGATCCCTGATGCAAACCTACGCCCACATTGAATTTGTTAGTTTCGCCGGCTGCGGAGCGAACGTATGTAGTTGCTCTACCGTACATAGCACGGATAAGACGCAGGTATTTCCCAGGCACTCTTTTCTCTTTCAAAGCCCACCACAAGACTTCACGGGGTACCCTATCATATGCCTTCTCCAGATCAACGAACACCATATGCAAGTTCTTATGTACTCGTTTGTACTTTTCGCAAAGTTGGCGAAGTGAGAATATGGCATCCGTTGTTCCACGTCCTGGCATGAACCCAAACTGATTCTCTGTCACATTCGTCTCTTCTCTCATTCGTCTAGCAACAATCTTCTCCCATACTTTCATGCTGTGTGACATGAGCTTTATTCCTCTATAACTGTTACAGTCCTGTACATCACCCTTGTTTTTGAAAATAGGCACCAGCGAACTGATACACCATTCGTCAGGGATCGCCTCTTCTTGTAACAACTTATTGAAGAACAAAGACAGCCACGTCCATCCATCCACATCCAGAAACTTCCACACTTCTATTGGTATCTCATCTGGTCCAACCGATTTACCGTTTCTCATACTTTGGACAGCCTTTTGTACTTCTTCTATGCCTATCTCTCTAACAACTCCCATATTCAATGGAACATCTTCCAACACTCCACTCCAATTATTCTCTTCATTCATTAGGTTTTCAAAATATCTTTCCCATCTTTTTTTAATTTCTTCGTTATCTGACAATACTTTCCCCTTACTATCTTTTATACAATTAACGTAATTTATATCTTTTCCTCTTTTTTCTCTTGCTTTTGAAATTTTATATATCTTTTGCGTACCTTCTGGACTTTCAAGTGTTTTATATAAGGATTCTTGAGCATTGGCTCTTGCAATAGCCACAGCTCTTTTAGCTTTTAGTTTGGTTTCGTTATACTTTGTAATTTTACTATGCTTATCGGTTTGATTACTTTCATCTACTTTTTGCCACTCTTTAAATGCATTTTTCTTATCTTTTAGTGCCTGTTGTACTTCCTTATTCCACCACCATGTCTCTTTATCAATTTTTCTTTTACCTTTTGACTGTCCAAAAACTTCTTTTGCTACACGTCTAATGCATCCCGCCATCTCATTCCAACATTCATTCACGGTTTTATCTGCTAATTCTTCCATTTCGATCATTTTGTCAACTACTTACAATGGTCCCTACATATAAACAGTCAAATTAATATTATATGGCCTTAACTTTAATATTCCTTCCATGTTTCAGGATGTTGCTACAGGAAAAATTTATCAGACAATAATGAAGAAAATTCTGGAAAAGGGTGATGACTTCATAGCAGCAGAAATAAGTAGGATTAATAAATTACTAACCAGTAAAGTTTCAGATGAAAAGAAGAAAGAATTGGCTTCAAGAATTAATATTCTTCAGTTGTTTACATTTTCATCTAACAAAAAGAAGGATGAGCTTTAAAGTTTAAACTTTTAATTAAACATTACAGGCTATTCATTTTTAGTATTATTTATTTAGTTGAATAAAGGGAGAGTGTTTGTTGGTGTTTATAATATGTGTGTATCACAAAATTGAAATCCTGTGATATGAATGAGTTTTAAGAATGAATGGTCTCTATTGAAAAAGTGGTCATTATTAAGTTACTAAAATATGTGTGAATTAGTTGTTCCCGTGGCGTTACTTCCATAATTCCCCTTGTTTTTTTTTTTAATAAATTGTAGCCTTAGCTACTACTTTTAACATCAGATATCTGTGTAATAGCTGGTCCCTCCAGTATTACTTTTTCTAAAATAAGAGTATTCTAAGTTACTCTTTATAAAAGTCATTTCAGAGATTAAACAAACTGACACAGACAAAAAATTTAATGTTTTTTTTTTAAATAAACGTACTGTATATACTTTCATATGCTTTTAGTTAAAGGATTATTCATTTGAAATTGCAAAAAAACACTTCAATTTTTTTATTTTTATAAACAGATGACAAAGTTATTTCTCTTCAATTTAAAGACTTAATAAATAAAAAAGACTATAATAAATTATGTGTTACATATAATTCAGCTGATGCGAGCAATCTGCACCCACCATATTGCCTTGGCTGTAATGCGATATTCACTAGATTGGTGAAAATTTTTATATAAGTGATACAAAAAAGATTTTATTCTAAAAGTTGCTATCAACGTAATAATAACCACTTTTTCAACAATAACCAAAGTTTATTTGATAAAAAAATCATAACCATATCATTAACCTTTACTTCAAAAGTATCAACATTTTCTTCTACATATAATTAACAACTTTATTTTGACTGATCCAGTTATGTTGGTGTTAAAACTTAGAAAATTTCATTCTGTATTATTTATAGTTATACTATTAAATTGATTTGAGTTTTAAGTATATTTTTGTGTGTAAATTTTGCTTATTAGCATTAGTTACCTTTTTACAAATAATGTAAAACTTACATTTAATAAATGTGTGAAATGATTGCATTTTTTTTATTTACTAGCTTTGACCCACGTTACCTGCATGTAATTAGTATTTTACCTGAGGGACCTATCTATATATTTACCTCAAAATAATAAGTTAGGTTAATGTTATGCTGGTGTATCTATTAACTTTGATATAGCGATGGAACGATATAATAAAAAAGATTTGGCTAGTTTATAGCAAAAATAACACTTGGAATGTGTAAAATGGGATACTCCAAGTGTTCACTATTACTCGCTTAGTTATCAAAATAAGTAGGTAATAATCAAATAAGTGATTTTTGATTTAAATGTCAACATCTTTGTTATTTGAATGTCAAAGAAACGAAAAAGAGACAAATTGATAAGATTTAACGTGGGAGAAAATGAGATAGGTAGCACAATACAGTGTTTATGTTTGTGCTTTGTTTCGTGCCCCCTCCACTTGTGTCCGTATTTTAAAGCCAAAATTTTTAAGGTTTCACCACGTGTGAATTGCACACAAGATTTTTTATTTGTCTCATACCGATTTAAGATAATAAGTTGAAAAAAAAACAGAACAATTGGATATAAGACAAAAAGTCGCAAACCAGGTAATATCAAAGAGCTAAAGCGAATTGTTACTGGATTTAGTTCGTTTATAAATATATTTTCAAAAATCGTAGCGTTGAAAATACACATTTTAAACGAGACGTCGCTGTCAGTTTTTGCTTTGCCTCAATTATTATTATTTGAAATTATGGCCTTTTCCTGTGCCAGACTGGCACAATTTACTTCGCCAGTGTCACGTCACGCTTTGCCTCAACTTATTTACCTTTAAGAAATATATCAAAAGCATTCCTATTCAAGTTAAATGTTACAAAATATAACCTACACAAACTATACACAGTGGCATATTAAGCGGAACATAAAAAAAAAAGTTTGATATCAGTATCATAACCTTATATGAAACCTTTTTTTACGTTCCGCTAAATATCCCGGTGTGTATAGTTTGTGTAGGTTACATTAAAAAGTAGACTTCTGAGTATCTTACTAATTTACTTCTCAACAGATTTAACTCGAGTCTACTTGAATTAAAATATTTTAATTTTGGATAAAATTCACATCGTGTAGGTATAATATCGTAATAGTAAACAACAGTATAATATCGTTTTCGTTTTGCATGTAGAAAAAAACCATAATTACTTCACTTCATAATCACTTCGCTAATAATCACTGCACTCATAACCACTTCGATTATAAATAGTCTAGCTAGAGCAATGGTGTTAATACTCGCTTCGTTTGCAAAGGTCCCAGGTTTCGATTTCCGGTGTGGTAGTCCAGTCTGATGGGATAATCCAGTTGCATTTCAGTGGGAGGATTTAACTATGGCTACTTACAACCCTACCAACAAAGAGGTAACGCCAAGGAAATACATTTTTCCGCCGTATAAATTACCTCTTACCAAGTCAGAGCACTTCCAACTTAGACTGTATCATCACTTACTATCAGCTGTGAACAGAGTAAAACGATAACATATATGCTATAAAAAAACTTATTACCAAGCGTCCCGTCCCCTTATTTACTGTAATTATAACTACAGAAATCGTTATCATCATTTTCATGCACATTTTTACATATTGAAATACTTTGCCTTCAAAGTTTGATTGCTTATAACGAGTATATAAGTAGTGTTATACAACTTAGGTATCTTCATTTTATACAAGGTATTTTTTAAATATTATTTAAAGTTCTGAATCTATTGCATGGAAACTCACGTTTGCTTTAGACATCTTTTATGTTTGGAAGTTTTATTTGTTGCGCTTTTTTAGATTAATATATAATACATCTCGTGGCATAACAGGAAAACCCGTGCTTACTTAGTCTACAAAAGCATGCTTAATTTCAAGTAAATCGCTTGTACAACTTCGAAGACCTCATGAGAGTGATAGGTTATTGCTTATTTATAGGTATATTAGCTGAACCGGCGACTTCGTCTGCGTGGAAAGATTTTTTGGTAGAACCCGCACTGCATTTACATACACCCGCACCGCCATTTGAGGGTGGGATTTCCTAAAATTTACTTTTGATAGGTTCCATTGTATCAAAAAAAATTCTGACTAAGTTTTACATGCCACAAAATATATAGTTTGTAAAAATGAAACTTGAATTGTTTTTTAATGTGAAAATTTGAATTTTTTAATAAACACCCCCGCAATCCCTCTTGCGGGAAAAAATTCGCAAATTCCGTTCTTAGCTGACCTCTACACGGCCAAAGGAATATTCCTACCAACTTTCAAGTCCATACACTTAATGGTTCCAGAGATATCATGAGTCAATAGTTAACACCCCCGCAACCCCCTTTGGGGGTGGAATTTTGTAGAATCCGTTCTTAGCTGACCTCTATACGGCCAAAGAAATATTCATATCAAATTTTGAGTTTCTACGTGAAATCAAATACATCCTTCGTTCGTTCGTACATCCAAAGATTCGAAAATAACAAACGTAAACTAACTTTCATTGGATATAAATAGTTTATTATCTGTTTTCTATAGTTAAGTCTGAGAGTTATAATTTTGATAAGAATGTCACGTTGATATGTTCAATGTCACAATATATCTAACAAGTAATATAATAAAATAATTAAGGTATTACATAATTATAAAAAAAAACAACTAAAATGTTAACTACAGCTGACTTTAGGGTGTCGGTTTTTTGTGATGGTGTGCGCGCATCGCAAAAATTTACTTTCATCATTTTTCCATAACGGGCCAAAAAAAGTATAGCTTCGAAAATTCCACGAAAACAGCTGGATCAATTTTTCTTTTTGTTATATCAAGTATTCAAAAATTGTTTATGTAGGTGTTGTGTTTTTGTGTTTAGTATACGATTAGATACATACAATGAGAATGAATATGTATTTATCGTTTCTTGAGAATTAATCAATATACTCGTAAATACTTTTTACAAACTGACTGTTATGTATCTGTGAACAGATTTGAAATCATAGACTAATGTAGTCTATGATTTCATTCAAGTATTGTTTATTGCAACGAAATCTTCTCTACCATAGGTAATACCTACATACTGGTTCTCTATTACCTATGTTTTAAAATGTTTGGCATACTTGTATAGTTTTACTCGGTTTAATATTCACTAGCACGGCTATTGGTTATCTAGTTTATTTCAAATTACTTAAAAACGGCAAATGTACGTGTTTTCCTGATTATTACACGCAACTTACATAGTTTACATAATTAGTATTTGTTTCGCAACGTTATTCAATAACTAACAAGCCGGTCATGCTATAGCTAGATGTGGTAATGCCTGTACGCCTGGAATTTCGCATTCCCGTAGAAATTACTGCTGCAATTTCTTATAATACCCAGCTATATGGCAGTAAACTGCGATGAGAAGAACACTACCATCGATAAACAGGTCCATAATGATATCGTCGTCGTCGNTCGCGATTCGTAAGGCTATGTCGGTGACTTTGGTTTTGCTACGGATCTCCTTATTTCTGATTTGATCGCGTAGAGAAACTCCGAGCATAGCCCTCTCCATCGCACGCTGAGTGACTCTGAGCTTTCGAATGAGGCCCATAATGATATATCTACATTTATCTGTAAAGTATAATCTACATTAACCATTTTTATCTTTTACATATAACAAAAAATGTGTTATTTACCAATCTGTTTTATACAATACAGTATTATTCCTTATTCAATTAAATACGTTACAAACGTTGTATATTTAATGTAGATCAAACATGTGTTTAACAGCATTTCATTAAAATGGATATCTTGAGAGATATTAGAGATATAAAAAGCGGCAGTACCTCGGTTGGCGGTTTCGACCTGGTGCCAAAGTTCCATAAGCATCAAATAGAAGTCGCCGTCTTTTAAGACCGAAGCTTGTCATTATATGATAAATAGGGGACGAAAAAAAACACGTAATTTTAAGAAATGATATGTAATGTATTACAAAAATTTTAAATGCTTGAACCTAAAAGTACTTTTACATTAATCACAATAAACAGATGCTCCATCAAAGTTCAAAAGTTATCGTCAAAGCTTTAATGTAATCTAATATTTCGAAACATTTACATTAAAAAAAAACTGAAACTTACTTCTAAGAACTAAAAGAAAATCAAATCTATATTAATGTATATCAAATAACCAGAAATTATTTCCAAGCTTCCCTCAATACAGAAACATATGTAAAGCTATAAAGTATATAACGCTGCTTTGGAAGCAATGACACAAAAAAAAATTAAAAGTGCGTGCGTACAGAGTACACATATCGCAAGTGAAACTTCTTTGGCAAACTCTTTTATATTTATACAAATTCTAAAACTTTACTTTTCCGAGACATAGAGGGAGGAAAAAGAAAGATACGTCAGGAATTTCATTCACCATTTCAGTGTCGAAAATTAATACAAATAATTAAATGCAATCTCAAATGGCGAATTATAAATAAAAATGCCATGCGTTTTTATCAATATAAGAAATTATTAATTAAATTTTTAGAAAAGAGAATTTAAGGATATTTTTATTTTATAATTTATGAAAAATAGTATATTAAATGACGAGTGCCAAATTAAATTGCCACGTGTTATTTGTAAATATTAAAACTACCTAACCTTCAAACAAATTAGCATAAAAAACTATCAGTAAAAATTTTACCCTTATGCGCTAAAAAGTTACACTTCAAAAAGCTTGGAATATAATAAAAACAACAATTTCGAAACTAATCCTATCTGTCAACCATTTGACGTTTGACAGTTCAAACATTTGATTGTCCTGTCATTTAGAAATCGATTACATTTAAAAGTCATTCAGAAATCAAAATTTTAAAGTGAAGCTTTTTCTTGGTTTTAGATGTCAAACGTTTGACATTCATCCCGTCGTTCAGAAACCAAATTAAATTTAAAAGTATGTTTGGTTTTTTTTCACTTGCTTTGACATTGACTACCAAGAACTTCTGATCGCAACTATAATATTTTAAGGACTTTTGCAGGAATCTGGTTCTTTCATTTCGGTTAAGTCTTGACCACATTTTAAATAAAGTTGAAACATTCTAAAATTGTCATGCACCTTTTTTTTACAAAATTAAATATATATTAATGTCCCACTATTGGGCACAGGACTCCTCACCTCGGGGCGGGGACGGCTTAACGTGCTCTCCGAGGCACGGGGGTGGATCACACCACCAAATTCGCAACTTCGGGCAAATATTGAGAAAATCTTAATAGAAAACTCAATATTGACTTTTGAATTGGCCCGACCCGAGACTCGAACCCAGGACCTCATGTCTGTAGTCGAACATGCCAACCACTAGACCAATGAGGCAGTTTAATATATTCATATATATATATTCAAAATATATTAGATTTTGTGGTAAAATTATACAAATTTTTGATACAATAAGTTCTGTATTAAGTTGTGCCATTTGCCAAATTTTTTTTATTGTGTCATTATTCAACCAAACCAGTGATAAAAGCTTAATAAGGACAGGTTCATTTATTATTAAATGGCTTACCCATTGAGTTCATCTTGTCTGTCATATATTTTAAATTGTTACTTAAAATGAGATTAGAAACAAAAAAAAATTGTTTTTTTAGATTAAAAACTGTGTTTCTATTTCAGAAAAGTAAAATATATATGATGATGATGATGATTGTACAGTAAATAACACAGTATGCAGTTTAAATATAAGAAATAATATAAACATTTTAAAATTATTTTTTAGGTTTAAAACGTCAGAAATCAGTTGTCAGTGTGAGCTGCCCTTTAATATGTTAAAAACATTTATTTACTCAATTTTGAAGACATCAAAATCAATCTAGCCCTTCTTCTTAGCGACATATGCCTGTGGCAATAATGCAATGTAAAGCTGATTATATTATTCACTGATAATGGAAAATTTTATTGATAAAAGATTATTAAATCCATTTAGAAAACCTAAACAGCTCGCTCGATACAGACTAGCAATCAAATCTTTTCTTTTATATTGCAATACAAAAAGAGGTACAAATTAAAATATTTATATTCTTTTGCCAACGCTACTAGTGTTGAGACATGTGACGTCATCGCATAAAGGCATTCTCGATCTCGAACAGTAACCCTGTAGATAATCCTGTGAGAGTTTATATGAAGTTTGTTTGCGTAATGGAATGATTATAATATCTAAGACAAATGTTTATACCAAAATATTGACCATGTATCATATGTAACGCATGGGACAGGGAACCTGTTCGTATAATTTAAGAGATACAAAAATAACGTTCGCGATTAACATTTTCTATATTGACACATTTAAAATGAAAGCGGCAATTCAAATTACACAGATATTTCGAAAACTGCTTCTTAAATGTGGTGTCCATAAATCTCTTTGTGTGAAGGACTATGTTCATACGTCACCTTTTTAACCGTTCCAAGTATAAAAAAATTACTCGCAACCTGAATGGGGGTACCAAAAGACCCCAGTTCATTCAACAAATTCATTAGAACATTAATTTATTTTTATAGCTCCGTACCGTTGCGCTATAAAAATAATTATAATACTTTTGTTATTACAAAAATGAAAAAGTAACTTCTAATTTTAATATTAAAGTTTCTAAATTAAAATGAATACACAGAGTATTTCAAATCCCCTGCTTCAGGCCAGCAAGGTTAAAGTGAAAACTTAACACTCGCTTCAATTAAATGGATATTGATGGATGAAGCCAAGTGTGAGAGTAAAATCTAAAAGTCAAATTAATATGTAGGGAAAAGTTCCATTTCCTTGCCATAATTTAGAATATATTTTTGTATGAAAATATTGTCATTTTAATGAAAACCCAATAAAAGTTAATAGTATGTATTTACAAACTTAGAAATTTTTTATTTCTAAGTTGGTAAATACATACTATTGTGTGTATATGATGTGATTTATAACAGTTTTCAGGTTCACTATTTAAAAGTTAGGTTGAAAGTTCCTTTAATACAATATTATAAGGGCTATTTTGGAAAAAAAAAACAATGGGATTTCATTGTACATTATTACATACAAATGTGTATAAATTTAAAATATAATAAATAAAAATTTAAAGAGTTTGCAGATTAGTTATGAATTATCTTAAAAGGGTAAGTAAAAAATTAGAAAGATGTTGAAAATACACACATTTACTTATTTAATTAAAATATTAAATCACACTGTATAATATAATCATTGAAAGGAACCTGGAAATCTGACCCCAGCAGTGGGAAGGTTATGAGCTGTTACTTAAAGAATATAATTTATGTCCATATAGTTGAGAATGTATTCTCTAAACTAAGTTCTCTTTACACCCCAAAAAGATTTACAGACACCCCATCTATAAACAGACACTCTATTAAATTTAATTAATATTATATAGCCTTATATGCTAAGATCAAACTTTTTACAAAATAAATGGAATTCTTTAAAAAAACATACATATATTTCACTTTCTACTCAGGTTTTTCACTTTCTACTTTCAGCTCTTGCAATTTTAGTACAACCCCCTCAGGGTCTTTGTCATCTGCAGGGTCCTTCTTGACTTCTTCATCTGGAACCTTCTCTGTGCTATTTGGCTCAGGAGTATCAGTATCTTCACTCAAGCTGCTTTCATCTTCAGAAGACAGGTCTTGGTTGTAAAGGGCACACTTTGTCCGAACAATCTCTTGAGCCTCTGCAAATTTGGACTTCCAGAGTTCAGCATCTAAGAAATAAAAAAATTATATCAATAAAATCCTTACAATTTAGCCAGCATGCCTGTACAATGTATTTTATTTATTGCTGCTGTTAGGACTAGATTGTAATATGATGATACAGTCTAAGATGCAAACATGATAACCTGGTAAGAGGTAATTTACTTATTATGATTTCTACACATCATAATACTGGAACACAATTTTTTTAATTGGCAGCACATCGTTTCTGCTAGGGTAATAAGTAGCTGCAGAGAAGATCGATCAGTCCAGTCCCAGGGAATTAAAAAAAAAAATTCCTAAATTTGCCCTATCAAATTGCATCCAGACCCTCTGCTCGTGAAACTAATACTCGCATTACACCTGAGATATCCTCAAATTGTCCAAATACTTGCTTCACTACTAGATGTCCTGAGACTCCTGACATTTTACCAATTTTAATCACATATGGTGTTCAAATTATTTATTATAAAATATTTCTTTTACATTAAATTTGTATACTATGACCATGAAAGTACAAAATTTTTATCATAATCAGTAAAAAATAAAAAATCTGTAAAATAAATTGTTTCATAAAGAACTAAAACAGTGAAAACCCATATATATTGAAAATTATTCTCTATATTGACTATGGCACATCTGGCTTGAGACTGGCAATTCCTAACCTTAAAGTAATCAAAAATAAATTACATAGATACATCAAAAATGGAATAGGCACAATCAGAATAAATAGTCCAATATGGGAAATAATAACTTACTCTGTGGATTCCCAAATTTAATGGCTAACAACTCCTGTTTACAAGTTTCATCAGCATAATCAGCAAACACAGACCAATTGAACGCCTTGTCAGAACCACAATGTACGTTCATCCTGATATCTGGTGTAATATAATGATTGGCACATACTTTTAGTGTTTTGTCACGTCTCATGACAACCCTTACAGTGTTATTTTGCTTATGACGTAACAGTTTTATTATGCCAGTTCCACGTTCCTGAAAAATTAATAAATCCTATATAATATGTAAGAAAAATACTATTTTACTATGATGACCTCACTGGAACAATGGTCCAAATACTTGCTTCACTAGCAGAGCTCCTGGGTTCTATACTCAGAGCTGCAAATTTAGGAAATTGTATTTGTTAATTGTCTAGGTCTGATCTAATAGAAGACTTCCACAGTGGCTAGTTACCTACCTACTTACCAGAAAAGATAACTCACCAAGCAAAATATTTTGTGTTCCGGTAAAATTTTGTGTAGACACCACAAAGACATTAACTATCTCATATAAAGTTAGCATGCTACTCTAAGCTTAGACTCTATAATCACACTTAGACTGTATAATCACTCAACATCAGTTGAAAACATTGAACATTTAATTTTGGAATTATTATGTTATTATAGTTGTTATTAATTTAAGATTCTGAAAATTTTGATACTTAATACCAAAAATATATATATTAAAAATACCAATTTCATAGTATTTCATAATAAAACACAGGTAAGAAAATTCAGTGTAAATGCAATTACTCCAAAACTTCTTCACTGTGCCATACAATCAAATCAAAGTTACTGAACTTGTTTTTCCACTGAGGAATTTAAAACATTAGTCTATCTGAATGAGTTTGTTGAGGGTTCTTCTCAGAACAGTGAGCAGAGGAACCCACGAAAATTTTGATTTTAAGTTAAGATGTTTTAAAACTCCTGTTAATGTAATTATTTCCACATTCGCAATAATCCTGTTTTAGTCTTTATTTTGGAAAAATTAAAATCCATGTAAAATAACTTCAAAATCATATATCATATAATCTACATGGTGTAAATAAATGTAAATGACAAAAACAATCAAACCTAATTGCATTTTAAATATTTTTCCAATTAGCTTTACAATAAATTAATAACTGCTTAAAACTGTGCAAGATATAATCCCAATTTTAATAATATTTTTATTTCTGCTTAGTGTTTTAGTCCAATGTAAGTCATAATATTAAACCAGAAAGTTTTTTTTTACTAAAAACAAAAGTAATTAACTTTTTAATGTATAATAAAGAGTTACAAATACATTAAAACTATATTAACTTAAACACAACTAGACAAAACAAACTTATTGCTAAAATTATCACGTTTAAAGCTATCATTGTGGTCAAAAGAATGAGTACCCAAAAAGCAGGCAGCATTACCTCTTTGGACAGAAATATACATGTAGTTTTCATTGTGTAAAGTATTTGATTATCTCCAATAACATTAGTCCACAATGCTTACCTTCCATTCATGATCACCAGTATCGTATCTATAAAGTCTGGCGCGGATTTTCACCAGCTCGTCCTCATTTTCCTCGTTTGTTTGTACTTCAACCAGGGGGAGCGAGACAATAGGCTCATAATGTGGATCATGCTCGGGAGTTTCCGCCTCGCTACCTTCGTTATGACCGTTGCATTGCATGCTTTCGTCCAACTAACAACAATAAATCAAAATATACAATAACCAAATCACTCATAACGGACAATATTGGAACAAAGTAATAATAACATTTTACCGAAGACATTTTTATAAAAGATTAAAATTTATTTTTAATCATAAAGTTTTTCGCAAGCAATGCGACTTTACAGTCCTTTATTGGTTTAAAAAACAATTCTGAAAAGAAAATCGCGATTTAATCAAAAATCAGTTTGACAATGCGCGTACCACAAAAACTAGATGCGTTTTTTTATTTATCCCATTTATAGAAATGCCGGAGGTTTTAGATCATACAGCCTCAACATCTAAATGTGATGGAGACTAGAGATGATGTATATACATCGATGTTCAAAAATGATCAACTTCCGTATGCTGCTTAATTGAAATTGAGTAGTGTTCGTAAAGCAGAAGCAATTTTAATTTAAATATCGTCGAAACGAAATAACAGATATGGTAATTCTTTGTTCCGTAATACTGTTTTTATTTTTTAGGTTATTTTATGAGCAAGATCTCAATTTCCTGCATGTTGCTTTTGTTTTAAAATTTGAAGGTGTGGAAAGTTTCTTTTCTTGGACGTTTACATTTGGGATTCCCTGCAACAAACAGCACTTTTCGCGGTGAATCTCCGACAAACTTTACTTGACGACTTTAAATATCCAGTTTATAATATTAACGTAACGTTAAACAAAATTTTTAAACATTTTTTGTTTTTAAATTTGTGATAAATAGTTATATAAAATTATTTTTTTACCGGAAACATCGATTCTTGGCTGTCGATGTTAATCGTACATCGATACCTTTAGTTCGATGTCAACATCAATGTTTTTCTTACAGAGACATCCCTAATTTAAACGGATTTATTATTCTTATGCTGAATAATAAATATAGATTATTAAGCTAAAGTAAACCATCATAAAAGATATAAATAAACGACAAGAATGAAAGTAGTGTAAACAAAAAATATGTTATAGGAACTTAACGTGTTCTTTCGTAACTCTTTGAGAATGCACCATACGAGGAATTTAAAATAGGGCCTTTCTTTTTGGAATTGCAATTTGAATTTATTTTACTTTGAAGTAGGATTCTGATTTTGGATTAAGTAATTAATTTTAATTTTGACATTCTTAATTTTATTTTCGACCTATAATTAAAAACTAAATTTAATTTGATTTTATTTAATTGTGAAATTTCTTTTTGCGTTTATCTATTCATTTTATTTTGGATATGCAATTTCTATGGGCCTTAACCTGAAATAAATCAATTTTATTTATTTATTTAACAGTTAAAGTGGATGGTTAACCGAGATTTTGTAAGTGGACACATATTTGCATTGATTGGAGTAGTTAAGGAACAGCGAGAGATAAAATATTAAAGTTTACACCACGTAATAGCGTGAGCAATAACTTATGCTGTGCGCCAGATAGTGAAACGTTTAGGTTCTGTTACATTGTTGTATATACAAGTTTTTGAAATATCATCTATTATTTTTATCTCCGAGATTGGGCTGTAAGATCTAAAATCTTTGCCTTTTCCTATAAAAGAATAAATAGAAGAAAAAAAATAATTTGCTGTCAAATCGCCGAATCTGTAAATATTATGAAAATAAACAATAATATACACAACAATTTTTTTGAAAAAAGTATTAATTTGTTTGTTATTTTTTGTTTGAACTGTAGCGACTTATTGTCTTTTGGTAATCCAGCACGTTGTGACCTACAGTGATAGTAAATTATCGATGACATACCCGAAGCGATCGAAGTCAAAGAACTTGCTTACACCGATTAGGAACTGGCGACCTATTTCCTCCGTTTAGTCTATTTTAGGGTTTCCAATTTTTTTTAACATTGTTCTGAATTGATAGTCTAGTTTACTTTCTTTGGCCTGTTTTATTTCATTTTCATACTATTATATTCCCATTACTTATTTCTTTCTCAGTTGTTGTACAAATTATACATTTTCCAGAGGTTTTGCTATTACAAAAAATACAACATCGACTTTTTTAGGTAATAAAAAGTATTGATTTATTTGTGTATATGATATATATATTGCTGCAACAAAATGCAGAACATTGCAAAGATGATCACTGAGCAACTACGTAATCCAAATGAATTGGATATAAGTCTGAGGATGGAATTCGGTCCCTTTGAAACAGTTCACAAGTGGAAACGTATGTCAGAATGTTATGAGTTTGTTGGAGCACGGTAAGAAATTACATACTTTATATATATCCTTTAAAACAGATACTTATAAAATAAGGAATTTTTATAAATATATAATTTTGCTTATAATGATTCTTTTGTTATCATATTTTCGATCTACATTTTTTTATTTATCAATATGGGTTTCAATTGCGATACATTTTAGAGTTTAAGATAAAATTTTCAATTTTTCATGAAGTATTAAATATAATCTTTATTTAAAATATTTTTCTTTGCCTGTTTATAGTAGCAAATAATCAGAAATATTTATTTTTACAATTATTTGATTTTAAATGTGAAATTTCTAGGAAAAGGGCACCTTTATGGATATATAATTCTATACTAGGATTGATAACATTTCTTCAACATTTAAAATTTCCAGGAGGAGTAAACATACTGCAGTTGCATATAAAGATGCTATTTATGTGTTTGGGGGAGACAATGGCAAATCTATGCTTAATGACCTTATCAGATTTGATATAAGAGAAAAATCCTGGACCAAAACACTGTGCATGGGAATAGCTCCTGCACCAAGATACCATCATTCTGCAGTTGTGAGTTGATCACTAACATTTCAGTCTTCATGTTAAATTATATGATTTCATATTAAAATAAACATAAGATTTAATTAAAACAAATTTAAACTGTTATTTAATAAAATTGTGATTCCTGTACCCAGAAACATTTATTATCCATTGACTTTAGACATTAACATTTATTGACTTGGCTTTACCTGTTAGATGAAGTTCCAAGGCATAAACTTTTACTAAATTTTAAATGCTGGAACTATTTTAATGAACTTTTTTGAATAGTGAATACAGAAATTAAACAAAAAAGGTCATGAATACTATAGATTTGTTTTACCAATTAATAAGTTATTAATCTCCAGTTAATTTTGTAGTTATGTATTGATTGGTTTAATATGTGGGACAGGTTCAAATATAAAATGTTAATAATAGTAAGAACCAGTATTTTTATTATACATTGAAATTCCAAAATTATTTAAGTAGACTTTTATAGCACTTTTGAATTATCTGGTATATTTTATTCCAAAGTGTGACTGATGATGATATCACATTATGACTTAAGATGCAGAGTTGTGAAGATTCCTTTGCACCCTGCTCTAAGAAGAGCCCACAACAAACTCAATCAAGTGTCCCTTTTTTATCATCCATATAGACCTTCAAATTTTGGTACAAATTTTCAAATAGCATTCAATTAATAAAGTTTATAAACTTATTAAATGACTAAATAAAAGGTGTGCGGGAGTTAGTTATAAAATCACATACAGTTTTTGTTTCTTATATTATATTAGGTGCACTGGTTTACCTTGAAAGGACTAATATTATTTGTTAATTAATTAATAATCATATGTAGCTACAAACGAGCTGTGCGACCCGCTCTTCTGTACGGTGCTGAATGTTGGCCAATGTGCAAGCAAGATGAACAGAAGATGCACTGCAAAGAAATGCGTATGCTCAGATGGGCCGGGGGCGTTTCGAAAATGGACAAGATCCGGAATGACTATATACGTGGCTATATACACTTAAAGTGGCGCCTATACAGGAAAAAATGTGCGAATGTAGATTGTGTTGGTTTGGACATGTAATGGGAAGGGATGAAGACCATATGACGAAGTCTGCATTAAATGCAATTGAAGGAAAGCCGTGGTCGCCCGCCGACAACTTGGATGAGCACCATTAAAACAGACATTAAGTTAATGGATGTCTGCCCAGAAATGGCACTCGATAGAGGCAAATCGCGTTTACATACTCGAAGAGCTGACCCCAACTGACATGGGACAATAGCAAGGGTATAGATAGATGATGCAAAAATTTTAAAGCGCTATTTAAATGTATAAGGTTTCTTTATTGGTTATTGGCTACAGTCGAGAAGCTAATACAAATTTGAAAATATGATTTAATAATTTTTTCTGTGACAAACCTATGTTAATAATTCATCAATTAATTCATGTTTCAGGTACATAGATCGTCAATGTTTGTGTTTGGTGGTTACACTGGTGACATATTAGCGAACTCAAATCTTACCAACAAGAATGATCTATTTGAATACAAATTCCAAACAGCTCAATGGGTGCAGTGGAAGTTTACAGGCCAGTATGTATTATTCATATTCAATTTTTAAAATTTAAAACATGTTTGGATACAATGTGCTCTTTAATTTGTGAGTACTGAATCAAACTAAGCAATGACATTCAACTATGTATTGTTTGTTTTAGTAAAGTTGACTCTCAACATCTAGAGTCTATGTGTTGCAGCTAAATTTTTAATTCATATTTTGATATACTGTTACAGATATGACATAATTAATTATTGACAAAATTTTATAGAAAATTATAATTATATATATAAATGTTATTTTAATTAATTTTTATGAGCTTGTGTATGTTACTAAACTTTTTAGGTCTTCCTACTTTAATATTTCATGTGATCAGATGATGTAGATATAGATAGTAGTGTTATACTGTTAAAATGTATTGAATATTAACAATGAATAATTTATAATGTAGGCGGTTGAGGTGGTAAAGGACATGGAAAACATCTAAGACCTTTTAATGAGCAACACATTAGCATTTTCACTTGTTCTGCAATTCACTAAGTGCGATAGAATTTATTTTATTTTTACTGTTATTTTTCCATTAATGAACTCTAGAAATCTTATTCATTGGAGCATCACATAAATTATTTTAGATGCTGTATATGGGACATAAAAATCGATGAGTGTGATTTGAGCTTTTATTGTCGCTGAGCAAGTAACAACAAATACCATAATTAGCCTTCTTAGTATTCAGATGTGTTTATTTTTAGGTATTCTGAAAATGTCAAGTTGTATAAGTAATGCGATGTTGTGCTCCAGCTTGGCCGATTTTGCTAATAGTCTTTACATCTACTATATCTTTTAGAGAACCTGTACCAAGATCAGCACATGGGGCTGCAGTCTATGACGATAAGTTGTGGATTTTTGCTGGTTATGATGGAAATGCTCGGCTTAACGATATGTGGACGATTAATTTAGTGGTAAGTCATAATTTTAATTGAACCTTATGGGCATAGTTTTGAAAAGATTATTGAACTAAAAAAAGCATTCTACATCTTACTTCGTCGTCGTATCAGTTACTGTCCAAATGTCCAATTTACATAATATACTATGATAATTAAATACCAAATTAGATATTTTTCTAAAAAAATTACTATTTAGATATTACCATCATTACACTTAAAAACAACTTAAACGTTTTGATACATGATGACAATGTAGATACTACCACTGGTCCAAATAAAATAGTGTAGATTTTATTAGACAATGACAATGTAGATATATCTACTGGTCTAGATAAAGACAATCTAGATTTTAGAGATACATACATGGAGAATGACAATTCAAATATTTTAATTGGTCCAGCTAATGTCAATGAAGGTATAGAAAATTTAGTTATTATACAAATAAACAATAAGTATTTCCCTTGGTTCTAAGAAAGTTAATTTAAATGTTATTCCAGATAATGATAATATAGTTATTGTACCAGACAATGACAATATAGACATTGTACCAAATAAACATAATGTAGATGGTTTCACCTGTATCAGCAAAGTAAATTAAGATGTTATACCAGATAATGTCAATATAGATATTTTACCAAATAAACACAGTGTAGATAGTTCCACCGGGCATAATAAAGCTAATTTCGATATTATAGAAGATATTAATCCAAATAAACACAATGTAGAAAGTTCCACCGGTTTCAACAAAGTAAATTAAGATGTTATACCAAATGTCAATATAAACATTGTACCAAATAAACACATTGTAGATAATTCCACCGGTAATAATAAAGTTAATTTAGATATTATACCAAATAATGATAATATAGTAACCAAATGTACAAAATGAAGATAGCTCCACCGGTCCTAATAATGTTAATTTAGATATTATACTAGACATTATAGAAGTAATACCAATGAAGTCAATGCAAATTTTTTCATTGGTACAGATTATTCTTATTCCTTTATCGTCTTTTATATGTTTAACGTTATTTTTTACATGTTTAACATATTACGTGCGGAAACCGCATAATTTATCAACATGAATTTAATACTGGAAGATTGTAATACATATTTTATAGGGCGAAAACCACCAATGGGAGCATGTGGAACAAAAAGGTGAATGCCCACCAACCTGTTGTAATTTCCCAGTAGCAGTCGCACGGGGAAAGATGTTTGTATTTAGTGGGCAGAGTGGGGCAAAAATCACTAATGCCCTTTTCCAATTTGACTTTGAGACACACACGTAAGTTAATTTCATTGAAAATTACCTCGTTTGAAAACTAATATGGCACTTGAACTGTTGACTATGACACATATTTGTAAACGTCTATTATACATAAAAAATATTAATGATTGCGCGTGACATTAAGTATAAATTTAAGAATTAATTCAAATGTGTTAATCTAATTACCCACATGCAACCCACTCATACACTTTCTCAGTTTTATTTTTCTCTTAATTTTGAAGACTAGGTGTATAATATATTGTAAAAACTGGGAAGACACTGACGCCTAACACAAGGACTTACCTCGTTTAGGGGTCCAGGGTATTTTAATTATGTACTTTTCTATTTTAATCCCCAAATAAATAAAGTTATTATTATTATTAAATAATATAGTAATGGTCATAAAAAAGGATACTCTATTGAATTTTTTGTGGGTTCTTCTTGCATTGCATTTTAGTCTTTGTGACGTTAATTTTCATGATTGTACTTACCCCATTTCAAAATTGTCATGATTTTTTTTAATACTATTTAATTTAATTTAATATCTATTATACATGATGCTTAAATAAAAATCTTATGGGAGAAGGCACCGTTAAGTTTCTCTGTATTAAAATGAAGCTTAGAGTCTTGATTGATCTTTTCCATCCATCATTGTGCTTTTCGGTAAAGGATCACATCGTGAGGAAACCTGTATATTCCAGGAGTAATTCTGGGGTATGTATAATATGTAAAACCCTCTCTCCTATGAGCTAAGAGTTCATTAGGTTAGGCCGCTTTTGGAATACTGCTGGACTGTTTGAATCCTAAGTACCAGGTTAATACAAAAAAAAATGAGAAAAAAAATTAATTTCTGCGAATCTTACACTATAGTTAATCTGGCAATAACCCTAACAATACTCAATAAAATCTTTTAGAGACAAGAAGAAAAACCAGTCCAAATATTTTTATTTAAAATTCTCCATAACTTAGTTGACTCTAAATTCCTCTTGAGCAATATTTATTTCATTTATCGAGTATGTCACATTTACAATGAAAATTGTAATTATGTTGATATCATGCATGTATTTAAATGTTTAGTATAAAATTATTTTGTACTTCTTTTGTGTTAAACCTTTATTAATTTCTTTTTATTTTGCATAAAATAAGTCTAATATATTATAGCCATGTATATGTCTTAGTAATTAGTGGAAACTTGACTGATATCTCTGTATTTAGTTGCAATGTACTTTTTAAGGTATGAATTAATAGACTACTATTTACTTTACCATAGAGGCTATTTCAAACTTATTTCTATTATTTCTTCAACTATCAAACCAATCTATAGATTAGACTAGGTATACTTAGATCTCATATTTCATAAATGTATTGATACAGTTGGAGTCGCGTTTGTACCGAGCATTTGTTGAGGAGTGCTGGTCCAGCACCTGCACGGCGGTATGGCCATGTGATGCTGCATCATGCAAGACATCTGTACGTATTTGGGGGTGCCGCTGACAGCACCCTGCCCTCTGACTTGCACTGCTATGACCTGGACACACAGATGTGGTAAGCAAAAAAAAGTGTGAAAAGGGCAAACTAATTTTTGAATCTTGTTTGTATTTATTTTAGGAATTTATTTGTAATTAAAATATTAAAGGGTCGAAAACTAAGACAAATAATTTGTTGAAATCTCAAATGACGAATTGTAAACAAAAATATGACGTTGTTTTGTCAATATTAGAAATTATTAATTAAATTTTGTTTTTCAATTTAGAAAAGAGAATTTATGAAATATTATATTATTAAATGACGAGTGGCAAATTAAAATGCCACATGTTATTTGTAAATATTAAAACTAACTAACTATCTTCAAACGAATAGCATTAAAAACGCTGCACATCTTCGTGACGCTATTAACACAAAAAACTTCAAAAGTTATTAAGGAAATATAAGTTACATAACTTTTAAGAAAAAATTATGGATTACTAGTTGACTTGCACAAATTTGTCTGCTGTCACTTAAATGTGGGTCTAAAAATACGGTGACATAAAGCACACGGCGCTTTTAAACAGCTTTTCTTATCAAAAGCTTTTCACCCTCAATAACCTCATCTTCTTGATCATGGTTTGGCGGTGCCTTGTGGTGGGGCTGGTTACAGTAATCACGCGTTTCATTCGTAAAAATTTTACCCCATTTCAATTCAAATAGGCGTTTGAATTAATTCTTACCAATTTAAGTTTGACAATATTTAATAAAGTCATATGACCTAAAACGCAAAACGATTGGTCGCCATGTTTATGACGTCACACAATATGTTAACAAAAATCGGAAGATTTATAGGAGAAATTAACATTGTGACGTCAAATGTGCTCAGGTTAGTTCGGGTGCTATCGGCACTCTGCTCTTAATTAAATTAAAAAAGGAAAATAGTTTTGTTATTAAAATTTATAGGTGATCTTTTCATTTATTTCAAAATATATGTTTTTAAAACAGTAAAGATTTTATATTACTTGTTTTTCTCTGTTGGTATTTTATAAAGTGTCTGTCTCTATTTTTGTTAGGTCAGTGGTTCATCCGGCAGTGGATTCACAAATACCATCAGGTAGACTGTTTCACGCGGGTGCAGTGGTAGGCGATGCCATGTACATCTTCGGTGGTACAGTCGACAATAATGTACGAAGCGGGGACCTTTATCGTTTTCAGGTGAGTTTTATTATATTGATTTAGTGTATGCGCTGATAAAAAATCCTTAACTCTCACAGTGAGTCTTGTTTCACATTAACCTCTCATCCAGTTTGATTTATAATTTTTTTGGTTTAAGAGTAATTTCGAGTGACAATTTCCATTTTCCATTTTCAGCTATCAAACTACCCGCGGTGTACTTTACACGACGATTTCGGTCGTATTCTCAAGTCGCAACAGTTCTGTGACATCACATTATTAGTCGGAGTGGACCAAACTGCGGTCTTCGCTCATCAGGCAATGTTGGCTGCACGATCACAATATCTCAGGGCAAAAATCAAGTATGAGATATCGATTTCTAAACTCATCTTAAATCTTATCATCATCATCTTAGGAGGTTGATAAAAATCTGTGAAGACAATGCGGAGGTGATTGGACTCAGGTACAGCTCCAGAAAGAGTGTATATCTTATCATCAGGGGTGAAAACAAACCATTAAGGTTTGATCCACAAATACAACTGTGTGGAACACCCCTGAAGAGGGTGGCTGAGTTCAAGTACCTCGGGCATATTGTTACGGAATGACTGGGTGATGATAGTGACCTGGAACGTGAGCGCAGGGCATTATCGGTTCGAGGCAATATGCAGATTTGCATGTTGTACGCCTCAAGTAAAGCTGGCACTATTAGGAGCCTACTGCCAGTCTTTTTACACGTGCAGTATGTTGACCAGCTATACGCCTTGAGAGTTCAGTATAACAACGTGTTAAGGGCGGTGTTGGGGATGCCGCGGTGGTCTAGTGCGTCAGATGGATGATTTCTACGCGATCATTCGCAAACGTGCTGCGTCATTGATGAATAGGGTGATAGGTAGCACGAACATCCACCTCAGCATGTGGGCCAAAAAGTGGGATAGCCCTCTCTGGAGGCACTGGAATGGTATACATACCGGGCTTGGGAGAGTCACGTCGAGCGCCCTAATTATAATGCCAAAAGTAGTAAGTTATAGTACATAAGACATACTAACATAGTTTAAGTTTGTATTATTACCAAAACATTTGTTCGTAGTACAAAGTACAAAAATACAAAATCTTTGTATTTTGTAAAACTATATGGGCACATTGACGGCCTGAAATAATAAAAATTATTATTATATTAAAACTAAAAAACATTTGTAAAATTAAATTCACACAATTACTTCACCCTCCCGGTAGTATAGCAAGTTACCGGATTTGAGAATTATCGTGTCCTCCCCCTCTCTACGGACTTCGGATAATCCCACAATATCCCAGTGTAACTTGCTCATGGCTTCTTCCAGCTCGAAGACTTTTTCGTCGGTCCTCAAAGTGCGTGCGTTGTATGTTGCCAGGTCAAGTCGTCGGGGTTGGCAGCGGAATCTCTTCCGGAGATTCTTAGCACCCCCTGCCCCGCCGTTACCGAAACCGCTGCCAGAGCTTGGAATAGCGGGGCTGCCGGGGACTGGGGGCCGTTGCTGCCTTGTCATCATCATTGTGGTTTTGCCAGTAATCACCACGCTTGGCAGGCGGGTTGGTGATCGCAGTGCTGACCCTCTCGCACCGATAACGCTGCTGCCCGTTATCGGTCTGTGACATTTAGGTCAGCGGAGAATGGATATACCGCCATTTATCGGTATGGCAGTTAGATAGGAGAGCTTGGTATATGGGATTAGGAGAGTTTTGGGAAGCATTGGGGTAAGGTATAGGACATTACTGCCGCGGATAGGGGATTGAAGAGCGGTAGTAATCGCTCGAGGCACCCGGGGTCGCTTACCCGCATGCTTAGTTAGTAACCGGAAAGATTATCTGACTAAGCATCCTCTGG
>JACTOM010000909.1:1179649-1307395 GCA_015832385.1 Elymnias hypermnestra | reverse complement strand
ATCAACGGCGAGTACATCACTCATCTACGGTTTGCCGACGACGTGGTCATTATGGCAGAGACTCTGGAAGATCTCAATGCAATGCTCGATGACCTCAGCAGAGCTTCTCGACAGGTGGGCCTAAAAATGAACATGGATAAGACGAAAGTTATGTCCAATATCCATGTTCCGCTCCACCCAGTCATCGTTGAGAACTCTACACTCGAAATTGTTGACGAGTATACATACCTGGGACACATAGTCCAGCTAGGTAGGTCCAATTTCGAGAAAGAGGTCAACCGCCGAATCCAACTCGGTTGGGCAGCGTTCGGGAAGTTCCGGAAGACTTTTTCGTCCAATATCCCTCAGTGCCTGAAGACCAAAGTCTTCGAACAGTGCGTGTTGCCAGTGATGACCTACGGTTCTGAGACGTGGTCGCTGACTATGGGCCTCATGCGGAAGCTCAGAGTCACTCAGCGTGCGATGGAGAGGGCTATGCTCGGAGTTTCTCTACGCGATCAAATCAGAAATGAGGAGATCCGTAGCAGAACCAAAGTCACCGACATAGCTCTACGAATCGCGAACCTGAAGTGGCAATGGGCGGGGCACATAGTCCGACGAACCGATGGACGTTGGGGTCGGAAAGTGCTGGAATGGCGACCCCGCACTGGACGACGCAGTGTAGGAAGACCCCCCACAAGGTGGACCGACGATATAAGGAGGATCGCCGGTAGCCGCTGGAGCCAGGCGGCACAAGATCGGGTCTTGTGGGCATCATTTCGTGAGACCTATGTCCAGCAGTGGACGTCCATCGGTTGAAGCGACGACGACGAATTACTTCACAGCCAAATCAATCTATGGAGTCCCTTGAAATTCGCAAGTCTGAGTCTCTTTATACTTTTAAAAGATGATTGTACTCCCACTTATTACGAATTCATTCGCCATAAACCGTATTTTATACGCAATAGCATTGCATGTGTCTTTAGTATATATTCTTCAAACTATAATTTTTTTTATGTATTTTAACTCCTATTTATTTGTGTATCATCTGTGTATTACTCATAATTATATTCTATTTAAATTGTTGTTTACATTTATCTTTATTTATGTATTTTAAATAGTTTTCCTTGTTTTTTGTCGTGACACCAGCTTTCTTTCACTTACAGTTTCCTTTATCCAAAGGTTGTCTGTAAAGGGATTGAGTATGCTGTAGTTCTTTAAGAACTATTTAAGTTTTCTTGTAATTTTGTTTTTTTTTTCATTCTCACGAAAATTACCCAATTTTTGACCCAATTAGCTTTTGAGAAAAAAATTCTTTGGGGTAAATGAAAAGTTCAAGCTATTTTCATTTTTTCGCCTATTAGATAAATCTGACAGTACCCGAACTAAACCGAGTACATGTGACGTCACAATGACATTTTATAAAACCAAATAGGCACTCGACCATTAATTCTCTGTTCTATATCTAATAGAGAAGCTAAAGAAGAATTAGCCAATCGTATAGCAGCTGGAGAAGAAGAAGCGACAGCGGAATGTTCCTACAAATCCCGCCCACAGTTGACAATAAAACTGCCTGAAGCAACACCCGAAGCATTCCGGATGGTCCTAAATTATATTTACACAGATAGAATTGATCCGACTGAGAAAGGTAAATGTTCTGTAAATTTAAGGGATCCTAATATTTGAGGTTACTCAGGCTAGAACCGATATAGAAAAAATAACAAATATTCGATATAAATATTTTGAGACGGACGCATATAAAATTTGACACATTAAATACAACAAGCCTACCCTATTTTATTTATAATCAAACACCATGCAATTTTAATATTGTTTTATAATTTATGTTATGCTTAAAATAACGTAGCGAATAAAAAAAATAATAGAGCGAATTGAAATAAAGATGTAAAAAACATTGTTTTGTGTGAGCATTGATGTGTGCGTGCGTGATTGTCCAAGTGTGTGTGTAAATGTATGCATTTCTGTATTTGTATTAGTGTATGTAATTTATTTTTTACAATAAAATTATATATATTTATCTACATATAATTACACTACGAATTGCTCCTAATCAGTGGGATATAATTCAATAGAAAATTGTGTTCATATGGATTCAAGAATGATTTAGATTTAGATAAACATTTCGCTCCGGTTTCGCAGTTTCCCCATATATCTAAAAGATTAGAACTACGGGGAGGTCACCGGTGGGAATTAAAGATTATTTAGCTTATTTCCATCTAGTTTATGACATATAAGTCTAGGCCATAAATAGTAGTGTTAGATATACATAAAATCTTACATATGTCTTACAAAACGTCAAAATGTAAACTTTTTGTCCTGGTATTCTGGTTCAGTAAACTATAGCATTAGGTGTGAACGGGAAGGCTTAAACTGGAGACGGGTATTGAGTTGATAAAGCATGATTAAGACTTCATGCAAATCTATGTAAATAAGATGAAACCTTAACTCTCTAATTTTAAGCCTTTCTAAAAATAAAAATGTTATTTAAAAATGTACCTTAAGTCTAGTTGTGTAAGATCCTTTTTTAACTACAAATGTTTAACAAGTCGTTCTTGCAATACGCCTCGTCTATTCTGAAGTGGGACCTCATACTACTACAAACTCATTTGCAAATCATGTCCTATTCGATACTAACAGAAAGGAAACCAGACACCAATTATAAAAAAACTGCTGACATTAAATGTATTTAATTATATAAAGCATTACCTCAGTAGATTCCGATTCTGTGGGAGTTTGTGTAAATCTAACCTTAGTGACAGTGGCGTAACTATAGGGTGGCAGTGCTGGCAAAATGCCACGGGCCCCTGGGCCATATGGCCCCGGCCCTAGGGGTACTCAAAGCACATAGGACAGGTTATGTGACTTGACTATTCTGCCTATTAAAATTTTTTTTTTATAATGAAATAGATATTTTTGCGAAACAGAAAGTTCGAAAAAAATGAATGCACAGTTCCTCAAGATGTTCCTTCATCTAAGGGCTAGCGAATGGAAGATGCCTGTAAAATCTCTTGATGAACGCTTGCGTGGGGACTATAGCTCATTCCCTTTCGCCTAAAGACGGAGGCCTATTCCCAGTAGTGGGACGTATATAAAATCAAAATCAAAATCAAAAATATCTTTATTCAAGTAGGCATATTACAGCACTTTTGAATCGTCAAATTATATTTTTTTTCCACACTCTGATTCTAATATACATCTGATGACGGTACTCAAGATCGGCTTAAAATCTAAAGTTACGAGGGTTCCTTCGCGCCCTGATCCGAGAAGAACCCACAACAAACTCAGTCGGGTTTTTTTTTTTACCATCATCATTACAATAACAAATTAGTTTACTATATTTTAATTAAAATTAGAGCAATTTGTTCACTCCCAAGCGTTTCTATCGTCTAGGTAATCTTGCAACTTATAATACGATTTTTCTATCAACTTTCTTTTAACAAAGACTTTGAATTTATTAATTGACATCTTTAGAACGTCTTGTGGGAGTTTATTATAGAAACGTATACAGTTACCCTTAAATGAGTTGTTAATCTTATGCAGCCTACTAGAATTTATAACAAGTTTGTTTTGGTTTCGTAAGTTATATGATGTACATTCACTCTTTTTATTAAAAGAGTCAATGTTTTTATGTACGTACAACAAGTTTTCTAATATATATACGCAGTGAACTGTCATTATGTTAACTGCCTTGAATTTGTTTCTTAGCGACTCTCTTGGACCCATATTGTAAATCGCACGAACGGCCCTTTTCTGCAGCACAAATATTGCATCTATATCAGCAGCATTACCCCAAAGTAGAATACCGTATGACATAATGCTGTATGCTGTATATAGGCTAATGTATAATGCTGCATATAGGCTGATGAATGTGAATTATATAAATTTATAAACCCATGCTCTTGAAAATAAAACTATTATTAGTGTTAGATATATCCTTGTAATTAAAATAAGTACGTGTGGCTGTGTTTGTTGTGCATTAACTGAATTGTTTCAAAGTTTATACGTGGGTAGAAACTAATTTTTGCACGAAATTTTTTGTTTTTATTTTTTTGTGATACTGCATACAAAAATACATACAACCCTAAATTTTCACCTTTCTATCATCAACCCCTATTTTTTATAGCGATAATAGTAATTTTATGGCAAAACAATGTTTGCTGGGTCAGTTAGTATAGATATATATACACACACACGTTTTAAGTGTTAAATTACTATTTTAGATGAGGATCCAGCCTCGCCAGCGACAATACTGCTGGTGATGGAGGTATTGCGGTTGGCTTTGCGTTTAAATATACCTCGTTTAAGGGGTCTATGTGCACGTTATTTGCGTGCAAATCTGTGCTACAGTAACGTGCTCCAAGCACTCCACGCGGCACATCACGCCAACTTGAGTTGCATCAAAGAATATTGCTTACAGTGAGTAACTTTAAAGAACACATTAAATAATTCGTGTTTCATACTTTTTATAACATTAATGTCAATGAGGTTATTATTTGTAACAATTATTATAAATAAGTTTAAAGTAATTTCCTACTAGCAAAAACATCTTAAATTTGTTGCATAGATAGATTTTAAACCTTTTGCGTGAGCTTTCATAAACCCAAGTTTTATCAAGGAATAATTTTCTGCAAAACAATTGCTTTAATTACATATTTAAACTACTTAACAAATTTAAATGTTATTTTTTGATATTTTCCTGGATTTGGTCCTACATATGGCATGATATGTTTCGTAATTTTTCCAATTTCCAAAAGTTAAAAAGAGGTTTGTTGAAACAAATACACGTAATATATAAGTAATGACACGACAGTCAAGCGCGGTCGAGTTCATTACAAATAAATCAGTAAAATAATTTAACCTGATTCTACTGTTAAGGAGACCAAATCATTAGAGATTATATGGCCAAATTCACCCTAAGCGATTATGCAGTTACATTCCACTACAATTAAGAGTGCAAATTGAAAGAAATTATACGGTCACATTCATCTGTTTTGAGTTCTTCTTATTCTTTTTTTTTTTTTTTTTTTTTTTTTTTTTTTTTATTTATTTATTGTTAAAAAAGAAAAAAATACATTTATATTCTTATATCTATTAGCATAAAAAAACCACTGGGATTTGTAAAGTATGCTAACAAGGAGGTAATCATCTAGGTAAGCCAGCAAAACGATTGCCCGTTGAACAAACTTATACATTATAAGAGGTGACTTAAAAAGTAAGTTTTCAGGTTTTTTTTAATGTTGTGGGGATTAATATGGTCCCGTACGTTGGTAGGTAGCTCATTAAGTAGGCGAGGAACTAGGTAAGCATTCAGCCAAGTTAAGTGTGTCCCGCGTGTCCCCTTGGCAGCTCCCGCGCCGCTCGCACCTATAAATGTATATGTAGTTACAACCTATAGCTATATATGTAGGTACCTTGGCTGACGCCGCCCCAAATATAAGAATAAGAATGATATGGCAATCGAGCACATCACAAAAGTATTCCTACCCCCCCCCCCCCCCCATTCGGCTACTACTGCTTCACACCTGATACACTTTATAAATGCAATGCAACAACAAACGTAAGGTCATTGCCATTTGATTACAGACAGTTATATATTCTGCCACAAACCGCACCCTTACTGTAAGCCGTTGAGGAGTTCCGATGATCATCATAATTTACTACGACTTGACCATACCGATGTTACGATAGGTGACTCAAATATCCTGATAGCCTACAAAAGAGTATTGTTAATCTGCTCTTAAGAATTGAAGAGTTCTGTTACTTTGTTATGGATCCCATGATCAAAACCTAACCAAACTATCATAAAACAACCCTTGAAGTATATCCTTTCCAATAAAAAACGAATCATCGAAATCGGTTGGCGTGGTCTTGAGTTATTCGTCCATTAGTCGCGCACATGCTTAATGCAAATTAAACACTTATCCGGTTTTCTCTTGGATGCCATCGTTAGAACTGGTCTAAAAAAATTAGGACCACCTTTCATATAAAACAAAATCATCAAGATCGGTTCACCCAGTCGAAAGATATGAGGTAACAAATATAAAAAAACATACAAACGTGATAACCTCCTCCTTTTTTTGAAATCGGTTAAAAAGGCAGATTTCCTGTTTGTTTTTTAATTTATGTAATAAATTTTCCTTACAGATTTGTAGTGAAGGACTACAATTTCACGGCGATAGTGATGTCCCCAGAATTTGAACAGATGGAGCAGAAGCTAATGGTGGAAGTTATTAGACGTCGTCACCAGCCCCATCACAAGGCACCGCCAAACCATGACCAAGAAGAAGAGGTTATTGGTAAGTATTTATAATCACAAGGGTCAAAAGCTTTTGATAAGAAAACCTGTTTAAAAGCGCGGTGTGCTTTATATGTCACGGTATTTTAGACCCTCATTTAAGTGTAAGCAGACAAATTTGTGCAAGTCAGCTAGTAATCCATAAAAAGTCCCAAAAACTTTTATTTCCTTGATGACTTTTTGAAGTTTTTTTGTGTTAATAGCGTCACGAAGATGTGCAGCGTTTTTAATGCCAATTCGTTTGAAGATAGTTAGTTTTAATATTTACAAATAACATGTGGCATTTTAATTTGCCGCTCGTCATTAAATGATTTAATATACTATTTTTCATAAAATAAAAATATTTCATACATTCTCTTTTCTAAATATTGAATTCAAAAATAAAATTTCATTAATATTTTTCTGATAATGAAAATTAAATTCCTAACATGTCGTCCTTTTTCCCTCCCTCGTAAGTCTCAGAAATCTTAACGTTTTTGTATAAATATAAACAAGACTTAAAAATTACTTTCAGTTTCACTTCGGACATGTGTACTGTGTACGCACGCACTTTTCATTTTTTTTTTTTACATTTTAACTATATGTTAGTCGATTATTTACTTTTAACAATAACAAAATATATTTGGGGGTAGGTACCACGTTGGAGCAGGATATGTGTGTTTTCGTGGGCGGTGGGGGGGCTGATTTAGCTGATGTAAAGCTGAGGGTATCTGGTGCCATGAGGCCGGCACACCGCTCCATATTGGCCGCTCGAGCTGCATACTTCGAAGCCATGTTCAGATCCTTCTCGCCGCAAGACAATGTTGTTAACGTAAGTGTTTACTAACTTAAATAAAAAATTAGTTCAACTAATCTAAATTGAACTATTAAAACTTGAGAATAGCTAAAGGTTATTATTTTAACATTGTGTATATTAATATGATAAGTAAGTAGCAGCCCACTAACGTCCCACTGCTGGGCACAGCCCTCCTCGCTCCTCCTCACTCATATGAGAGAGGTTTTTTAGAGCATAGAACCACCACGCTGCTCCACTGCGGATTGGCAGGCATAGTACACAAGTGTACTCTCTATTCCTTCACTCTTATATTCTGACGTGCCGGCAATCCGACACGACCGAAGAGAGATCAGGTGCAGGACCGACGGCTTAACGTGCTGCTCTCCGAGGCACGGGGGTGGATCACACCGCCAACTTCCCAACTTCGAGCAAATATTGAGAAAAATCTTAAGAACGTGCTAACCACTAGACCAATGAGGCAGTCTAATTCATATGATAATGTAAGGAAGATTATTTGTTAATAAAATCATAGTTTTAGATTGCATGCTGTCTGTCAACGGTATATGTCTATCGCAGACTAAAGTCAGAGTAATGAGAGTGGGAAGCGTCTATCTCGAAAAGGGCTAGCGCTGTTAGTGCTGCGTTAGAACGCCCCCATAAGAAGTTATCCCTTCAAAAACACCCTTTAATAGAATACAATTTAAAAATTATAATATAATAAAATATTTAAAATATATTTTGCATATACACAGCAGAAAAACAATAATACCCAATTTTCATACAAGACATAAAAACAAACTTGTAATATATATATTTTATACGTATAGTCATTTATTTTTTATATAATTTATATTTTATTGTATTTATATATTAATTTCATTTTTAACTCATGTTGTGGCTACCTTTAAAAGTTGCACCCTTCACCAATTTCTAGACGTAAGTTTTTATATTATAAGACATTTAATGTAGCAAACTTCCTCATTGGTCTAATGATTAGCATGTTCGACTACAGACATGAGGTCCTGGGTTCGAGCCCCGGGTCGGGCCAATTCAAAAATCAATATTGAATTTCCTATTAAAATTTTCTCAATATTGGCCCGAAGTTGGGAAGTTGGCGGTGTGATCCACCCCCGTGCCTCGGAGAGCACGTTAAGCCGTCGGTCCTGCGCCTAATTTCTCACAGGTCTTGTCGGATTGCCGTCACGTTGGACTATGAGAGTGAAGGAATAGAGAGTGCACTTGTGTACTATGCCTGCCAATCCGCAGTGGAGCAGCATGGTGGGTCTATGCTCTAAAAACCCTCTCTCCTATGAGTGAAGAGGCCTGTGCCCAGCAGTGGGACGTTAATGGGCTGCTACTAACTTACTAACTCAAGTGTAGCAACTGCTGGTGGTCCTTAAATAAATAAATTTTAGTGTAAATAGATATAGAAATCATTTGTTATATGAAAGGCATATGAAATGTTAAAGATTATATATAAACGATAAAGATGTTTGGACTTGATTCCATTTGCACAGAGAAGCAAAATATTACACTTTGTAACCTACAAAACCTATATTTAAAATAGTAACCGCCGAGTTTCTTGTCTGTTACTACTCAGCGGAATCAACTTTCCGAACCGGTGAAAGATTGTTTTACCAACAGAGAGACTAATGACGATTCACAAGTGCATTTTGAGCCTGCATTAATAATATTTATATTTATTTTAATAGTGTTACCATAATGTTTTATTTATTTTATTTTAACACTTTATTGAACCACACCACGTTAGAAAAACTATGTCTCTCTTTTTTATACTATAAAAATATAATAATAATATAAAAAGTAAAACAAAACTATTAAACGTTGTTAAGACCATAAAGAAACAAAAGTAGACATGGACTGGGCATATGATAAGGAATAAGTGGACAAAAATCGCTACTGAATGGTGTCCAAGATATAGAAAGAGAAAAATAAGCGCTGGAAAGACGACCTAATCGAAATGGCGGGACCACTGTGGACGAGATTAGCTTACTCTAGATGTGGATGGAAGTATCTGGGGGGAGACCTATGTCAATAGACAAGTTGGAGAAGAGCATCCATGGGTTGTTGATGCAGTATTTAATAAATTAAATTAATAGTATAATCATTAGATATCAGTAGATTAAGTATTTTGTAAAAAAAAAGGCTTTATTTATTTATTTAATATGTGTTGCACAATAGGCGGCCTTATCGCTTTGAAGAGGTTTCTTCCAGACAACATTAAGGAAAGAGACAAAGTAGAGAGAGAGTTTAGTTTAGTTTTATGTTTTTGTACCGTCTCAATTAAAGTCGTATTAGAGCCAATAGAAAGCTGATATAATACTTTTAGATACAAATATGCGACACTGTGCCGTCGGAGGAGGCGTTCGATTCCCTGCTGAGGTACATATACTACGGTGATACAAACATGCCAACAGAAGACTCACTATACTTATTTCAAGCGCCTATATATTATGGTAAGTGTAAATGTTATTGCATTTCAGTATACTAACTATCGAAGAGATTTGTTTAAAGAATCGACGGTGTTAAGAGACCGCACCTGAAACCGAAGACAGATGATAGTACTAATAGCACCTTTGATGATAGAATGGACCTCTAGCTGCCTGAGCGCTTGCAGCCAGCGGCTGCCGCGGCCGCGGCGGCTAGAGGTCGATGACCCGGGCTGTTTTAATTTTGTATATCAGTGCTGGTTGTTTTTGAAGTTAAATGGCGCATGAGGGTAAAATTTTACGGATGAAACGCGTGATTAGCGTCACGAATACGTGCAGAGTTTTTATGCTAATTCGTTTGAAGGTTAGATAGTTTTAATATTTATAAATAACATGTGGCATGACAATAAATATTTACATTTTACAAATGACAATGAATTCCCAACATATCTGTCTTTTTTACTCCCTCTAAGTCTCGGAAATGTAAAATTATACATAAATTATATAAACAAGACTTAAAAATTAGCTTGCCAAAGACTGACACGTGTACTTTATACGCACGCAATTTAAATTTTTTTAGTAATGTTTTTTTTTTAAATTATCGTTTTATTTATCTGTACTAACATCATGAAGCGTGAATAATGCAAATAAAAAAATATAATTATTTTTTAAATCAGGATCGATTTTTTTTCCTTCCCATTCATCAAAGGTGTCATTTCTGTCTTCATTTTTGGGAGCGGTCTTCTAACACCATGTTTACAGAGCTAAATATCCAGCTATATTTTACAAAACTACAGCATTACCTATAAGACACCTAACGATTTTATTTTCATTGATCATGAAATTGATAATAAGTCAATTTCTATCAAAAGAAAAAGATCACAGTATGGATGCTTATACAAAAAGAAAGTCACTGCTTATACCTCGGTGAACCCTCTCCTAACTTCTATAATTTAACTGCATTTTCATTTAATTTTATTTCATTACTATTCTTGTTTATTTGTTTTTCCTTTTTTGATTCAATTTTCATTGTTATGTTCACTTATAATTGATAAACACATAAATAAATGTGTCCTAGTCTGTAAATGTTATTTGCATTGTGAATGTCATGTATGTATATTATTAGTGCCCTTAATAAGTAAATTAAAAAACAAATCCTAGGAAAAAGTTTTAAAGGATTAAAATTTAATTCCGAACAATTTTGGTTATAACGTTGATGTCCTCCTCACCCCCAATAATTCCCGAGGAAAAATTGCTATAATAAATTAATGCAAACCGTTTTTTAGCTGATTCCACTGAGCTAAATGTAATTGAGTACAGACCCAACAGACACTTTAACTTACACATAGATACCTCGGGAAACAAAACAATGATAATTGCTGAATATTAATCTTTAATAAATAATGTGGTCGCAATTTAACCGGAACAAAAATAATTCGTAATTAAAATAACACGACCTCTACGCCCAGATTCCCGTCAAAACCGTGAAATAATATATTTGCGTTCAGGAATTGTTGGTTGTCAATATCAAATGTCAAAAATAAATAAAAAAAAAACAAAATTTTAAAATTCATTTGATTTCTGACAACGACGACGACTTTTGAATTTAATTGATTTCTAAACAGGATATCGAAATTTATTCCAATCATTTTTATCAAATTTCTTTACTTTTCAAACACTCCCTGGACTTCCACAAATAATTTAAACCCATAATTATCCAAATTAGTCCAGCCGGTCTCGAGTTTTAACCAGCAGCAATTGATTTTTTTATATACATATAGATTTATTTTCCCGTCAGGTTTCACCAACAACCGTCTCCAAGTGTTTTGTAAACACAATCTTCAAAGCAACGTGTCGCCAGAGAATGTATTGGCCATACTGCAAGCAGCTGATCGCATGCGAGCAGCGGATATTAAGGAGTACGCCCTCAAAATGATCGTCCATCATTTTGTTTTGGTATGAATATATGCACTAGTATACTTGTATAAAATTTTCTTGCCATAGTAAAAAGATTAATTAACCTAGCCAACGCGAAGGGGGGGATTTCAAATCCCACATGTGTTAGTTTTAATTTACTAACTTCAGTGTTATACGAATTACTTTCTTTATAATAAAGGTATTATAAAAGTCTCATTTATATTTATACAGATCTAAAACTTTAGATTTCCGAGACTCAAAGACATTAAGTGTCGAAAATTAATGTAAATAATTTATTAAAATCTGAAATGGTGAACTGTAAATAAAAATGCCACGTGTTTTTTGTCAATTGTAAAAATTGTCAATGAAATTTTATTTTGAGTTTAAAAATTTTGAAAAGTTAATGAAATATAGTATAATAAATTATCAAATGTCGAGTGGGAAATTAAAATGCCACATGTTATTTGTAAATATTAAAACTACCTAACCTTCAAACGAATTACCATAAAAAACGCTGCACATCTTCGTGACTCTAATCACGAGTTTCATGCCTAAAAATTTTAACCTCATACGCCTAAAGAAGTTTCACATCAAAAAACCCAAATAGTTAATACGCGACATCTATATTCCTATTATTAGCACGTTTTGTTAGTCTACTAGTGACATACTGTTTCTCTCACTCCAACATACGCAGTACCGTAAGGAAAGAGCGAGACAAATGTATGACACTGTTTTCGCTTTCGCCATTGTACGGTCGTGTATGTCACCTCATGGTACGCACGGGATGTTCCTATGATTCTGTTTCACATTTACACACAAATCAACAGAGATCTTTTAATACCCCCGTTCGGACCACGCGTATTTTTTAGGGGATTGCGTATCTGTGCTTTATATTGTGTGCGTGTATATATAATATATACACACACATAAATGGACGTATTGCATTTTAGATATTCTAATTTCTTTTTTGTTTTGATAATTATGTCGCCACATTTATCAAGGTAGGGGTCAATATCTGTATTTTATATAACATAGCTATTTAAATGTTGTGTAAGAAAATCATATCATGATTTACATTAATTAATCTTTCCATCTAACAGCCATTAAGAGATAATATTAGCTCTATAGCATAGATAACATTTTTATTGTACACCACAAGAAATATACATACAGAAAACCCTTAGAGTAACAAAACAGTACTATAAGGCGGTCTTATCGCTATGTGACTTCTTCCAGACAAACTTAGGTTTAGAGACTTTAAAGAGAAGTGGTAGTGTGGTTTATTAAATTTACTCTTACCTGGTTAGCGCGCTACAATTTTGGACTGTATCATCACTGGCGCTAACCTGTTAGTAATAAAAAAAGTTGTTTTTATTTATTTTTAACAGGTGGCTAGGCAAGATGCTATCAAGAACTTGGCGCAACCGCTGCTAGTGGATTTGATATGGGCTCTTGCTGAAGAACCACGGTTTGAAAGCCCCCTCCCTCCACAGCCTCGTTCCCTCCCCTCCTCCTCCTCAGCAGACACCTTGACAGATGACCCCGACTATATCCGGCATCGTTGCGGCAAGTAAAACAGATAATATATTATCTATAAATTGCGTGTATATGACAACTAATGTTATAATTAAAGGGACTTCCCTAAATGATACGTAGGAGCATTAAGATGAGTTTAATAAAATATCAACGCTGGAAAGCAAACATGAAGTAATCCGCCAATCCAAAGTTTTACGTCAGAACAGAAAAAATAACCTTCGTATTTATCGACTAGAAGATATTTATATATTTTTGCTAAACAGATTGACTTTATGCCATTATCACAGTTAAAACAATATGTTGTAAGTGACTACATGTTTGCTTTCCAGTGTCATTTTATATTTATAAATGTGTATTAATCATTGTCAGAAATATTATTCTTATTAGTGATAAATTGTTCAGTCGCCGAATGAGCGTTACACGGCCGAGCATGACGGGTCAGTCTCATTCGGTACTCACTAAATATGGATGCACAGCCCAACTTAGCTAGTATTTACTTCAGAAAAGAAAGCCTGAGTATACCTACCAATTTGAGCCACAGGTAGACTGATTTAAACTGAAGATTCACTGGCAAATAGTAAATATTCTAATTAACAAATGATCAGTAATTATAAATGGGAATAGGAAATAAGTATGTTCTTACTGATCTCCAAAGTCTGGATCATATTTATTGAGACTAAAATAAAAAAATTAAGCACCTTTTATAGCAAAATTTAGAAGTGGAATTTTCATACATATTATCAAGTAATTGTATGTTCTATTTATTACCTTACTTATATTCATGTATAATTGAATACATTTATAATAAATATATAAGAAAAAAAAAGTGAAATATTGAATGAAATGCTACTATTTATATTATTACACATTTGAGATGGTAAACTTATTGATATTTAATATTAAAAAGATAATCTCATGTATATTTTTTTATATCAAAAAGCTTTGAATATTTTTCCTAAAAAAAAAAAAAACTTTTTCTCAAGGCTTTTAATTAAGGGTGGAATATTTCCTTTTGTATGGATAAAAATATAAAGACCTAAGTGAAAATGAAACTATCTTTACAAAATCTAAATCTAGTCCACTTAAAAATCTCTATGTGATTTCAAAAATAAAATAACATATAGTTTTAAGATAATTTAATCATAGTAATGTTTTTTATGAAGCTAATAAATTATTCCAGAACAATGTTTTTCATTCCCCTTTATTCATACTTGTGCTTGATGTCCTTCCAAAGTTTCTGAAAGATTTAAAAGACATTAAGAGTAAACCCACAAAAGTTTTATATGTATATACTAACTTTGTACTGAAAAATGTTATATAAAATACAGCACCATTTATTACATGTTAGTTAACAGCAGTATTAATACCTATCTATCACTTGGTTTAAAGTTTTTTTATTATATTAGAATTAAAATAGAACCCCTTTCATATCTTTACTTGGAACAAATGAAGAAAATATTATCAAATTTTGATTTTACATATATAGTATTAATTTAAAATATTCACTTTTTGTAAGCTATGATGTACACCAGTACATCAAACCATAGTGAGTCAGATAGATTATTATGCAGAGAGCAGCAGTGGGACTTCCATGAGTTTTGACACTGTATTATTGCTGTGACTTAGATTAGGTTACTCACTTTTTGAGCATAAGTCACTACTTTGATTCCTGACAAGAAATATTTTGGAAATAAAATTTTCTAATTTTTATAAATTCAAAGTGGAAGGCTTATATCACAGTTACTACACTGCCAGCAAAGTCCTATTGCCAAGCAAACAATGTACTCTGGTATGTTAAAGCCATCACAAAATGAATTGCCACTTAATAATTTAGTATGCTATCTTATATTGTTATGGCTAAAACATGCCTTTTGGTAAGGTGCTGAGTAGAAACCATAAGAGATGTATTCATCTATCTTCATTTTAAGACACTTACATCTTAGTACTGTACCATCACTTACGATAAGGTGATATTACAGTCAGAATAATCTATCGACATTATAAAAAAGTTCCATATTAAACTTCATCCTAAAAATAGTTATTAAATATCATTGTAAAGTCTTTTGAAGTCAATCTTTATATTTTTTTTCTCTACAATGTTTTAATATACAAAAACATCGATATAACCTTCAAGTGTCAATACTGATTTATTTTACGAAACGAAATTAAATACCGCATATTTAGGAACATTAACGTTTCGATCTCGTTAAACGTTGTTAAATTTGATAATAATAAAATTACAAGACAAAGATATTTAAGGAAAATGAGAATTACATAACAATACTTACTCCCTTATTTATACTCTCAAAAATCGATACTGAAATCAGCTCGAAGGTTCTCTCGAAGAAGAATGCTCCTCCGGTTATAGCTAACGCAAATGTTGAAGTTCTCTTAAATACATTACGGTTTAATGTAGCCCACAGAGACATTTTGAACTTATTTCGTTTCGAATTAATTTAGCCTTCAACCATCAACCACCTAGAAATCCCAGAATTAATTGATGTCGGACATTTGACAGCTGTTAAGAACACTGACAAGTGAAATATATAGGGTTGGCAGTAAGAAAAAAAATCTCTGGCACTGTCCATATCGCCGCTACTTTGCATAAATACTCTCCCAAAAATCTTAATTGAAAACATACCAGGACCCAGAATAGACTTTTTTATATTCATTTTATTTTTATGTTACAATCAAATTTCAGCCGTTGAAAATCATATTTAGGCACTATAAAATGTCCTTAATCCATGGCTTGGTTGGAAAATCAATTTTTTGTTACTAGCTCTGCTTTATTAGCTTAATTACTTTTCAAATTGTTACTATTCTCCTAAAACGAGGACATTTCAAAAAACTCTCTTTTACAATCGTAATTTTATATTCTATACTATTTGAATCTAAACCGTTTTTTCACTGCGATTGAGATTTTAATCCCTCAGATTTCATTTTCAAACCGATTCGTAAAATAAAGTGTCGGATTTCTTTTATTTAATAGAACGATCGATGAATACTGACGCTTGGGAAAGATTTAAAACTCTATGGTTACATTACCACAATGTCCCTTTATGTCTGACTACCTACATAAATGCGAAAATAACTTCTTCCTCTGGGAAGACAAAATATGTTCGTTACAACACAAATCAAATTTCAGCAAAATTTCATCATTCTTATCACAAAAACACCATCATCAAACGCCTGAAATTGTTGACTACATGATTATGTAGTTAAATATGTATACGAGTCTTAAAACGGTCAAAGAATTCATTATTTTTGTAAAAAATCTATATATCTCACTAACGGTTCTCAAGTAATTCTACACGCTTTTTTTCTATAATAAATGTAACTTAAATTACTTCTTTTAACATTAGTTATCATCCAGTGAAAGTCCCGTCAAAATCGATTCAGCATTTTCTAATATTATCCATGAGAAATAGATAAACCGAAATAAAAAATATTATATAAGTATCTTATACTTTTATATGGATTTAGTGAAAACCTGTTAATTTGAAATTACAAACAGGCAGTTTCTTTTTTATTTTTCGCGTCAGATGTGAAAGATTATCATCAGCAGATGTTAATAGTCAAAAAAACTAAAAAATGATACAAAACGCTGAAACACAGGTATGTAGCCTTAATGGGTTTGAGTCAGATTTTACATTCAGCAATAGATACAATTAAGGTTAATAATGTATTTAAATACTCATTCCCTTATTCACCAGATAATAAAGCCAAATAGGTAGAAATTAAAAGACCTTATTTAATTATGGGCAAAATATATCTATTTACACTTTTAAAATGCTGGTAATGAACAATATACACAACTTAAATATAACATGAGTACCAAATTGAGATAATAAGCAAAACGCTGTGTGTACTGTTAGACCGGCGGCTTCAACTCACAATAGAAATGCAATGATGTGAAATTACAAAACGTTAACACCAGACAAAGGTAACATACAGACAGAGGTGAAACTTCTATATAAATTTACCAGTTTCGTTAAGTGTTACCGATTAAGGTTTTTAAATAATGAGATGATAACTCCACTCAGTCATCCTAATAGTATTGTACATAGTTGTATGGAATGGATAACTTGTATAAAATCAAATTAACAACATATTGTTTGTAGCTAAAAAAAACATATTCAAGCAATCCAATCTAAATAAAACCTAAAAGAATCTAAAATATCTTTGTTTGATATTTACAGGGTGTTTTGGTATTGACTTCAAACTACAAATAAACATAATATATTAATATAAACGTTCTGAATATATATTTAATACTACCCACCTTATTATTGATGCATATATTTTTACAATATGTTATATTATGATCCCAAAATACCGTTTCACGCTGTGGTCCTGACAGAAAACTCCTAATTGAGTATTAACATGACTTATAGTTAAAGCAATGTTTATGAGACACTTATATAAATATAGAATTAACATAATATAGTAATAAAATATTAAAGGATTACCTTGATATAAAGAACAAGACAGTTTGGTACAATAAATTAAATACATGAAAGATGGAAACACTATTATTAAAGTGTTTTAATTCACCATATTAAACAAAAATGCATTATTTCATTAAAAAATAATTTCAAATATTATATCACATACTCTGCCAATTTTTAAAAATCAAATATGATTTCAAATACATATGGAATCATTATTTATATTAGCAATATTAAATTCTATCAATATTATAAATAAAAATTTAAATCATAATACTTTTAATGTTTTAATACTATCACTGTTATTTAATCATGTGATGATATCAAATCAAGTCAAAAAACTTTTTAGAGATTAAGTTCAAAGTTACATTGTATAAACCAGAGTTTCTCAACCTTCTTTTACACACCCCTTAAAAATTGATTTGTTCTTAAAAGATATATAAATGATGGTTTTTAGAAAGAAATGACAATGAATTTGGTAAAAGATATGGCAAGTCAAAATTCAAAATATTTAATGAAAAACTGAAATTTAAACTTAAATTTATTTTAATATTGATTTCAACTATTAAATGTCCCTCTGTGGGGCGTGGGCCCCACTCACATTAGTAAATATCAGTATATACTATGCAATGTAAAACAGGTAACCGCACACTCTTGTATGTATAATTTGTTTGTATGGTTTTACTGTTTTGAATGTAAAGTTAATAAATCAATCATCCAATCTGACTAAAAATTTAATATTTTTTTTATTATATACCTAATTTTTTGGTAAATGATTAAACTTCTATACAAATCAGTAGGTATGCAAATACAAGTTATTCTGTTATGATCACATATTGCTGTTATATTGGAAAATAAAGAAAGAATCATCCGTTAGTAATACGTATTCCAAGTTTTCCTCTTTTATGATATACATGTCGCTGTAATAAAATTGGCAAACAAGTTTATATCCACTTCAGCAACAAAAACATTTCATTATTGAATTTTTTAACTTTTCTATCGGTTTAGTTAAGAGCTCATCTCAAAAAAAGCTGGAATTATTTGAATCAATTTCATAAGCAGTGAGTTATTAATAAAGTAAAAAAACGAATGCTTATTTTACATCCTAATCTTGTCTTGTTTTTTTAATATTATAAGTGGGCGATTTACAAACATGATGCTTATAAGATTTAAACAAATCGACGGCCCCTATATTCGTTACACATAATGTGTTTTATAATGAGTCGTGTGTATTTGTGCTTAACAAAGTGTGTCGTGTGATCTCGATGGCCGTAATGCATTTTAGATATTTAGAGATTTTGTAAATTTGATAATCACCATGAAGGTAAACAAAGGAAATTAAAATTGTGAATGTGTTAAAATATTTGGTTTCTTTAATAGCTCTAATAAAATGTTCACATAATTTAGACTGGCTTTTAAATTTTCGTTTAATCATTGTTAATGTATCGTGTTTTCAACACATGCAACAACACTTGCAAATTTATATACTATAGGATACCTTTAAAAAAGTTACAAAAGTCAATTTAAACTATATCCAACTCATCATAATCTCACTTTGAAATGCGAAATAAAGCGCATATTAAAATGTATAATATTATAGGTTCTCATTCTGAGCTTATCATTGCAAGTGATAGATTTTTAAAAAATATTACTCATAGAAGCAAAGCGTCCCTAACTTGTCACTGTAGTATTAATAAATTGTTCATTTCAACAAAAAAAAAATGTTAATATAATTAGAGAACAAATTTCCTTTGTTATCTCAATTTTCTAAAATAAAAAAGCGGCAATTCTTGCTTTAACAGCCTCATGGTATTGAAATATTATACTGTACATAATCCAAATAAAACATTACATTGATTTCAATTATTTATATCCAGAAATTCTCTACTTATCGTACATAAATCCATGCATCCATAATCCATCACATAAATTTTGATAACAAGTATACACATTTCTTAAGTTTTTGGAATACAGTTATCCATTACCCTCTTATAAATTGAGATTTGTCTACCCAGCGCAGACCCTTATAAACATGACACAGTACCATTATTGATGTGATAAAACCTGTCTGTGGTCAGACACTGACCATCTTTCCTTAATAGTATCACTTCGAATGGGGAAGTTTTGCAGTGAAACAATGAAGTAACAACTTATTGCTGTTTCAATAAGAGACAGAATTCTTAAAGGTCATTAGTCACAAGAAAAGGAGTTCGCAATTCAGCAGTAGATTTTTTAACAGACTGGCAGTGTGGATCTAAAAGGGTTAGAATCCATGCTAATGCAACAGGTTATTATAAAAATATCAGTTTTACCAATGTCTATTAGGGTTATATGCTGTAAAAAGTTAGAATCTAGGGCCATAATACAAGTCTTTTGGAAATTAAAAGCGCGTGCGTCCAAAGTACATGTCAGAAGTGAAACTTCTTTGGCAAACTAATTTTTAAGTCCTGTTCATATTTAAACAAATCTATACGATTTCCAAGACTTACAGGAAGTGAAAAAGGAAAATATGTTAGGACTTTAATTGTAAATAACAATTCCACGTGATTATTAGAAATTATTAAATTTTGTTTTTGAATTTAAAATTTAGAAAAGAGAATTTATGAAATATTTTATGAAAAATAGTATTTCAGCTATTAAATGACGAGTGGCAAATTAAATACCACATGTTATTTGTAAATATTAAAACTACCTAACCTTCAAAAAAGTTAGCATAAAAACGCTGCACATCTTCGTGACGCGAATCACGCGTTTCATTCGAAAAAAAATTACCCTCATGCGCCTAAAGAAGTTTCACTTCAAAAAATGCAAATGTCTATGATGGTTTATATAGATTGTCAAAAGCTTGAATCCAGGCCCATATGTCACTAAGAAAAATTCAAATTCAAACAATTTCTTCAAAAACTTCTTGTAACATTAGACAATTATGGGCTGCTTTATTTTAACTGTATCCAGACCATACATGTTAGTAGAAAATAAATACATCCATAATGCTGTTGAATGTGTAATATCAATTTACCCTATAATAAAGTCTTAAATTGTGATGATATGATAAATTAAAATAGGTTTAACAGATAAAACAACACATTAATACTATTGAACATTCTGTCTATTGAAAATCATTAGTTATGTTATGTATTTTAAATATTTTTTGTGAAATGTTTTATGATCAAAGTATATAGTTCAAGTAAAACAACCATCGAAATTTTTATATATTAAAGCAAGTCAATTATTGACAAAAATATTAGGCACATATCAGACAAATAGGGTTTCATAAATGATTCAGGTTATTTTTTTTTCCAAGTTCTTGATGATATTTTATTTACCAATGATTATAATGAAATAAGTTAAGCGGGTATTTTCAAGAATGTACACATTTCGCCTCTTCAATAATATAAATCATAATTTGGCTTTGAAAGCTTTATCTGCTTTTGATCACAAATTAACTATAAAAAGTTACACAATTATTTGAAAGTTACTAAAAGATGAATTTTGGAGATTATTGAAACATATTACAGAAAGTAGAGAGACAACTCTTTTAACAGATGAAATTGTGCATTTTAAATTTAGCTTTGTTGTTAAAGAAAACCTTTAAAATGACAAATGATTTAAAATAAATTATAATCTTGAATTATGGAATACAGTGTAACCTTATTATAACAAATGTCAATGTAATGAAGAAAATTATTATGCAAAATATACCTTTAAGTTATGAATATTGAATAATATAAACAATTCCCACTAGAAAATGACCACATAGTTATGTGTAGCATCATGCAACAATGACAGTTTTACAACAGTAATATTGAATGAGATGGTGTTATTGACCTCTCCATTTAACAACAATTTGTCAATAACACAGTGTTATTTGTCTCTGTTTAACAATAATTTGTCAATAACACAGTATTATTTGTCTCTGTTTAACAATAATTTGTCAATAACACAGTATTATTTCTCTCTGTTTAACAGTCATTTGTCAATAAGACAATATTAAATGCCTCTATTTAACAGTAATTTGTCAATTGGACAGTATAATTTGCCTCTTTTTCATAATTTTTCTCAGTCTACAACATTTAGATAATGTATCCTGTTAGTAACTGGAATATCCACAATATTAATTAAAATTTGGGGAGGTTCAAATGTGTTTATTTCTCCATATAACAATCATTTTTGTTGTATGAAAAAGAATACTGGTTTTGAGTAAGTGTATTTTAATTTATTTGTGGAAATTGATCTCTTTAACAGGATAAGAAGAAAAGCAGCTATCTAAATTCAAAGTTAACAAACAAGTTGTTTTACCTTATCAAAATGAACTATAAACCTAATCTATATATAAGAAATACTAGCCATATAGAACATTTTGTAAGTTCCCTCAACTCAGTTTTGTTATGTAAAGGTTGCACTGTATATTATTTTACATACTTTCACATGCTGTACTAAAATTATGGGCACAGTATTTTCACACAATTAATTGCTTTATGTAGTAAGCTCTTCGACATAACAATAACACTGTCATGATAATATTCCATAAAGATCAACTAATATGTCTAGGTACAAAATTCCACTAGTTTCATAAGACTATATGCTGCTGATGATAAAAATACACTTTTACACAGTACCTTACACCAATAACAGGCTCTATTTCATTGGTTAACGAGGCTGAAGTACAGTGTCCTGCTAGGGTTGTGCAATTATCTCTCAATTTGAGCATTTACTTAAGCGACATCCCTGGCTTAATGCCATATTGTATCATCACTAGCAACATTTTTTCTTTGCCTTATGGTTCTTCCTTATGTGTACTGTATCATTTGCTGTCACATTTTGTCTCTCTTTCATTTCCAATTTTGACCTTAATACCTGAAATACAAATACTTTAGTCATGTATGGTTGTACAACAAATGTAGTTTTTGTAGAGATATCTTTAATCTCATCTAATACTAACAAATATAGGAGTAATCACTGATTCAATTAAATTCGTAAATACTAGATAGTAATGAAAGGTGTACATTTATATATTTAATTTTATAAAATTATCACATACATACATCACATACTATTAACTTCATGCATGTGGTGTTTACCTTTAAGTAAATTGCTACATTTACATAGAAAATAAGTCCTAACAAATATATTAAAATGTAAGTAGTTTGTTGGTGAACCTTTAATAAATAAATAAATCATCAAAGGCTTAGAAGAAATCGTTGCAGCATAAAATTCTATACTGTTATCAAGTATGTGTAACTTTCAAAAGGATATGGTTCAGACTCTGTGATATATATAGAAATAAATATAAATGGTGTATAAACATTATCACAAACAATGCATGCAACACTTTAAACAATCTATAGAATGAATAATAATTAGAGATATAATAATTAACAGAGTCTTAGTCTTAATTATTAAGCAGTGTTATGATATTACCAAAAATTTTTTAAATTGTATATACAAAACCTTCAGAACAATATAGTCCAGACAATCACTGATATATATATATATACAATATGAAATACAAATTGATAATGAGTTATTCTTATTTCAAAATGTCTCAAATTCAGATCAACTCTATATATTGACATAGAGCATTAAATTTCTATAGTACTGTAAAACGATCCATGAAGAAGAAAGATATTTAATGGAAAAAATACAAGGAGAATTAAAAAAAAATGAATACAATAATACAGTGTCTAAATCTTTTTATAGAAAACACCTCATGGACAAACAGTGTAGCCTAAAATAAATCATTATTCTTATTATAGGTGCAGTTAAAACACATGGTCTTTAAATGATCATTAACTTAATCACAAAGAACTTACCATTTTTGTTATAGTCAAAAACATTTCTTCAACATTAATATTTTCCTTTGCACTGGTTTCAAACAAAGGTATGTTCATTTGATTAGCAAATCTCTGTGCATCTTCAGTTACAACAACTTTCCTTGATGGGCAGTCATTCTTATTACCAACTGAAATAAAATCTGATTATATAATCAAAATAAAAATGAAGATATGAAATATACATATAAATTTGAACAACGATTTGTTTTCAATAGGAACAAGTATTAAAATGAAATCACACATTACATTGACCTTAACCTTTTCTATCCAGTTTAATAATATTTTCTCATTCATTATATATGTTTATGAGTCAGTCCTAATAAGAAAAATGTATCAATTTCTCTGAGTGTTCTTCTTAAAATATTTACTAGTTCTAGTTAATATTTTAAGGTTTTTAATTATATATTATCTAGTTGCTTAGTATATTATGAACTGTACAAGATTGCAAATAACATTATAGACTACTGATTCATATTGATAATGATGGCTATAAATTTGAATAACACTTTAAGAACCTAATAAAGTATAAAAAATATTGTTTTTACAATTTTAACATATTCTCCATACAATGTGAGGCATAGAAAAAGCTTGTAATTCACTCTAATGTGATGCCTACATTTCATAATTTAAGTGTTGTAAAAGCCCATTCATAGATATATCATTTTTGATTGGATTTGTTTTTGAAGTTCATTAATCACATCTGAGAAAAAAATACTCTGGCATAATAAAAATATTTTACACATTTATGAACTACATATTTTGATTAGACATAGGATTATCTAAGGTAATACATATAGGTGCACTCATACATTGGGCCAGAGAACCTGTTATGGGTCAACAAACAATATTTGTTTGTGTAATGACTTACCTAGGACTTTGTTGACAACATCACAATTCTGTTCAATCTCATGCAACCATCTCTTGACATTGGCAAAGGACTCTCCATTTGTAACATCGTATACAACGATGACTCCGTGAGTTCCTCTATAATATGTGCTCGTTATAGTCCTGAACCGCTCCTGCCCCGCCGTGTCCCATATCTGTAGCTTAACTCGTTCACCGTTTATCTCTAAAGTTCGTATTTTGAAATCAACACCAATGGTTGTAATATAACTACCAGAGAACGTGTTATCGGCAAACCGCAGCAGAAGACAGCTTTTACCTACACCTGGAACACAAAAATATAATTGCACTGTTTGTCTACATAGAAAGATCACTCACATATAGAGGCCTCGCCCACTCACCACTGTCACCGATAATAAGCAGTTTAAAGAGGTGATCAAACTCGCGAGCCATTGTTTTTGACATATGTGACACCCCTAACTGATCATGTGTAAAACTATAACGACAATGCTTTATCAACAACTCCTAATATTGAATAGTTAACTAAACGCATGCCGTAAAACGTTAGCTTGCGTCACTTTACAAATCGGCCGCCATTATTGCTCTGTTTCCATAATGCCATTGCATGACGATAATAGACAAAAAAGACAATAGGAAACCAAGCAAAGACAATAAGTTATCAATTGCATTACTACTCTATATACCTTTATATAAAAATCTCGTGTCTTATTTATTTTAATGTTATGTTTATAAATAATCAAAAATATGTATTTTTGTATGAAATATGAAAATATCTCGTATAAAATATTTCTACACTATGTTAGTATTTCCAAATAAACAATAATCCTATCATTAAATCTTTTAGTATTACTGACAATGCCTGACTAATTTTGTCTTTTAATATGATTGTATGTATGATTGCATAAATAAAAATAATAGATATATTCTCTATGACAAACGCAGTGCATACCGCATATGTAATGTAAATTTAATATTATACTCTGTGAGACTGATGCATGTCATCAGTCATCGCAATAACTAAGTAGGCAATTATTTTGATAAAAGTTAGGTGTGGTAAAAAGACATACTTGGAAATTCGCAACAATGTCGGCTACTTTAAAGCCTTATTTAACCGCAGTTCGCCATACACTTACATCGGCCATGTGTTTAGAACATTTCTCATCACAAGTCGTAGAGAGATATAACAAACCGGAGGTAGAAGTTGGAACGAGCAAAGAATTGTTATTGAATCCAGTGATCATTTCGCGGAACGCCAATGAGAAAGTATTGATAGAATCTTCAATAAATTCCATAAGGATAAGTATTATGATAAAACAAGCGGATGAGATAGAGAAAATTTTGTGTAAAAAATTTATGCGCTTTATGATGATGAGGGCGGAAAACTTTATCGTACTTCGACGGAAGCCGGTTGACGGATATCATATCAGTTTCCTGATTACCAATTTTCATACAGAACAAATGTACAAACACAAATTGGTGGACTTTGTGATATATTTTATGGAAGAAATAGATAAGGAGATAAGTGAAATGAAGTTAGCTGTTAATGCTCGCGCTAGAATTTGCTCAGAAGAATTCTTAAAAAGATTTTGAATATAAAACTTTAATTAAGTGTGACCTTTGTATGATATAGCTGTAAAATTACAATGTGTTTATAGACTTAATATATCTAAAGACATTTTTTTCAACATGTGCTTCTGTGTATAGAAATATATAATTTAAGCTGTAATGCATTTATATGTATACTTTGTTTTTCACCTTGGCTAAATCTGTCTAAAAAAATCATAATGGTCACAATGTATTATAACTATGATTATTTTGACTTAGTTTTAATGTTTATCATATGTTTTCATTATATTTTACGATTAAAAGATAAACCAGTTTTATATTGTTCATACACTTTATTTATAATATTATGACTTTAAAACTATAGATTGTATTATAAAAGGATATTAATAATGATTTCTACTATAATAAATTGAAATGAAACTTTAATAATTGTCTATTTTAACAATCTGTACCTGTACTGATGGACATAAGAAATTACAACACATAAGACATAGTAACAAAAAAAATCTTGTGTCCAATTCACATGTCGTAAAAGTAAAACTAAAAATTTTGGCAAGATAATAATAAGTATTTATATATAATTTTGAATTGAAAGGGCTAATTCCCAATTCCACCAACATTTCATTAAGCATCATTTGGTGGACCCCTAATATTTATAGATACATTTAGTAGGCTATTAAATGTACTCTAGATCCCCTTAGCTATAGAAATAAGAAACCCTATCTCATTTTGACCCATAGTAAATCTTATAAATTTGTTGTCTCCCTTTATTGTTTGCTTTTTAGCTTCAGCAAATAAAGGAGTTACTTCAAAAATTATAAATAATAACATTTAACATAAACCTAATTTGTAAAGACATTAATCAAATCTAATATTTTTGTTTACATGTCATCCTAGCAAGAATAAAATTTTCATATAAAATAATAAATATATAGGTTTATAATGATACAATAGTAAACATTTACAGACAATTTTTATTACATTAAAGTTTACATTAGATGCTGGAAGTTCATACTCAGTTTTTAGACTTGGTTGTACGTAGAGTAAATCCTTCACCTCTAAATGCTTGAAATGGTTCCTCTGGTGGTGCCTCTTCCTTGGCGCTGGCTGGTCTAGAATTTCTGATAAACCTTAGGGTTCCTATTACATAATCGTAGTCTGGAATGCCACGAACATAAGGCTGTAAGAGGAAACATAATTTTTTATTAAACTGGTTTGCATTATAAAATATAAGTGATACTTTAATTTGTAGAAAATTTTGGAAACAGAAAGACAATAACTTAGAAATAACAGTAGCCAGTATTGTAAGGATCAATATGAAATTTTATTCATTGAATCCAGGTCAATAAATAAGACATTTCTCATCTAATGGTAAATCTAGACAACAAATCAGGTATAAGCTTCATTAAATAATTTACAGCCTAACACACCTAACATAGTGAAAAATTTACTTAACAGTGTCACATATGCACTATTCAGACCTATTAAATTTTAAATATTTACCTAATTTGTCCAACTAGGAATCAAGCCAAAGAGATTGCCAACCTACTGAATTACTATAATAAATGTACAATTATTATCAAAATATTTTTAATATCTATGAATATCATTAATATAGTATATTTGAATAAAGATTTATTAACATTAATTATGTTTTGTTAAAACAAATAAGGGTTCCTATTTATATGCCAAATCGTAATTCAATATGATTTGTCATTAAGGGCATTCTTTGACTCAAGAATACAGACCAGTCTTGAATTTTCAGCAAGGAAGTTATACATACATCACACCTCATTCCCATAGGGGTAGGAAGAGACCAAGTCCTTCCACTTGCCACAATTCTTACATATCTCATTCACTTCGTACATTCTCATTAACCTTTCATACAAGTTCGTCGGTTTAGAGTACTCTTGACCTGGCCCTTAGTTAAAATGTCCTGGATTTCGTCCAGGAATGTTAGCCTTGGTCTTCCCCTTCCAACTTTCGCATTCACTCTTGACTCATAAATCCTTTTTGTCAGTCTCTTTTCATTCATTCTCTCTATGTCCCTAAACCATCTAAGCATACCTTTCTCAATTGTAGTCACTACATCTTCTTTTATACCACAATGTTCTCTTATTACACTATTTCTTACTTTGTCACTTTGTTTCAATCCACTCATACTTCTCAATGCTCTCATCACTACCGCATATATTTTACTTATGTGATTCTTCTTGTTGTACTGGGGAGACAGTCAATTATACTTACTTGTCTAGAGTTTGATGCCTGTGGCTCAGAATCACTTTCACTAGTAAGTTTTTTCTTTTTCCCATCCAACCTGTTACCCTCTCCACTAAATGCTACAAAACCAGCTGGTTCAGGCATCATTATTGCAGGATCTTCCTCTATGCCACCCATTTCTGCACTACCCTCACCTCTCGATATGTGGTCTTCCTCTTTATAACCAACAGGTGGTGCAAATTCAACCTGGTTAAAAGAGTAAAAAAATTACAATGAAGTGAATATCTTCACACTAGCAATTATCCACAATTGAACCAAGAAACATCTTTTAATATTGTAATGTGTTACATAATATTTTAATACACCTGTGAGAGTAAAAATAATAATATTAGAAGAAATGCAAGAACCTTATTTTTGCTACAATTTTTTGAATAAAATAACCAGTAAAAAGAGGATGAGTGGATATTTTGTAATGAGATTAGGTAAGTAGCAGTGCTCTAACATTAACAGAAGAAATGCTTTTAGTGGGTAAACCCATAGCACTGGTCCACTGGAGATCAGCAGTTAATAACTAGAGTAGATGCAAATTTTATGAACTGTTACAAGAACATTTTCATACACTTTCGTGTATTACCAAGTAAAATATTCTACTATCTGTAGGTCTAAAGAAATGTAGCAAAAGGAAATATATATTAGCAAGAATTAACTTGAATGTCCTGTAATTTGGGTGTAATTGAGCCGATCCAACGCGGAGATAGAGACACAGGGGTGACACAGCCGCCTTGCAGTCGAGGAATGCTCCAGGCTTCAGTCAGGTGGGAGCGGTGAGAGAGGGGGCTCCCACCGTTCTTTAGTATACAATCCCGAGAAGAATGTAGCTTAACATGGCCTTAGGCTTCATTGTAGTAAAAATGATCATATGATAATGGGATGCGTAACAAATCGCACAAGGAAGGCACCAGATGAAAGCTCCTTGGAGACCCTGATGTCGCCTTACATGTGCAGAAGAGGGCCACCGAGAGGGTTTTAGTGGGTATAATCCTATTTAACCTGGACTTTCCCCCGAAAAGGCCGAGTACCTTTTAAAGATTCCCGCCCTCCATAAAAAAAAGAATGTTCTGTAAGATTTAGATTACTAATTTGACAGCAAAAATTTTACTTACGTTCATATCACATTCAATAATAATGACTGCATTTCCCGGCTGGGTCTCGAGCACACATAACTCATAAACTTTTGAATTATATTTAATTGCTATCACATCACCATTTGTGAGACATGAGAAGTTTCGTAAACAATTTTCCAAAACTGAAAAGGAAAACAATAAAATGTCTAAAAATAAGTCACTTTCAATCATACGAAGTGTTGTAGAATTAGTTTCCATATCTTCGATGTTTACAAATTAGAATCAAATCATAATTTTTATTGTAGAAATTTTACTTTTAAAACAAAAACAGACCTGATTTTCAAAATGAAACATAATTTGTTAAAATGTAACTGGAAATATAATTTGTTCCCAAACAACTCACGAGCAACTCTTTCAACAGAAAACCACTCCGTGTATGCTTTGTTTATTCTGACACAAGCACTAGAATCCTCATAGAGAGACTTCAATGCTTGAATCAGATTACCTCTCACCCCATACGTAGATAACGTGGACCACACCTCATTCCTCACCACTCAATCATACGCCTTTTCTAAATCTACGAAAGCGCAATAAACTTTTTGGTGTTTAGGCAAACATTTTTCTCTTATGCAGCGTAAAGAAAAGACCTGATCCGTACATCGCATTCCTCTTCTAAATCCCGCTTGCATGTCCCATATTTTCTCATCAGAATAGTCCATTTGAAAATCCATCCAATACTAGCCATGCTAAAATTCTTAACAATGCTGTAGCAGTTTAAACAGCAGACAAACATACATCATTCTATTTCAATTTATAAAAGTTGTTATGTATTGTAAATCTAATTGCATTCTTCTTTTGTATGGGTCAACTTAACTATAAACTTCACCTTAAGAAATTACTAGTTAAAAACAAAGGAAAAATTCACTCATAGTATATCCAAATAAACACTAACCTGCTTTTGGATTTGTGATATCAAGGAAGTCTTCTGACAGGGGTTGAAATTTAGAAAAAGTTGCTACAGGAAGAGAAACACTTTCAACTTGAATTAAAGATCCTTCTTCAAGTACCAGATTAGCCATCATCTGTTTTAAAAAAGTATTACATAAACCTCAAATAACTGTAAATCAGACTTTTGCCAAAAAAAAAAATTAGTCATAAAAGTTAACTGATAATGTAATATCTCAGAAATAAAAAATCTTACTTCATAAGAAAAGTTACTACTTACATCAGTAAATTATGATAACTATTATAAAATAAAAATTATAGTTCATTTCTATACAATCTAGTCCAAACTTCTTAAACAAATTATATAAAAAGATACTTTTTATGTAAGGTGCTGTACATTAATCCCCAAACTAAATTTGTTTCATTAATTAATATTTTAATAAATCTCTCTTAACCTCAAGTTTTGCCCACTACAAGTTTTAAGAATTATATGAACTTGAATAAAAAACAAGATTATTATAACATATGAAAATATGTTTAAGAAAAAAATGTGTATTAACTAATATTAGGTATTGAAAAACAAACCCAATGTGGCAAGTAGACATATCCTTCATTGGCAACAAACTCTAGTACACCACAGTGAGTTATCCGTTTTGTTTTTTTATTTGTTAATTTAAATATCATTGGGTATTCAATATTTAATCTTGTTAGTAGCTCTAAGGAAGATGGTGGCATAATTACTGAAACAAATAAGAAATACTTTAAATGAATATATATATCAAGGTTTATGTTCAGGATCATTTCTTATTTATCAGAAACACTTATCCATTTCTATTAAAATATGACTCATTAGAAATGTTATATGAAACATAAATACAGCACATAATATATAAAATATGTAGTGGTATAAAAGAAGACTTTGTGACTAAAGTTGAGAAAGCTATGCTTTGATGGTTTGGTACAGGAAATTAATGACAGGAGACTGACCAAAAGGATTTAGTAGGCAAGATCAAATGGAAAAGTTGGAAGCGGTAGACCAAAGCAAACATTCCTGGGCGAAATCCAGGACATTTTAAATAAGGGCCTGGTCAAGAATACTCTAAGCCGATGAACTTATATGAAAGGTTTAATGAGAATGAAAGAAGTCAAAGAGATATGCAAGGAATTTGGCAAGTGGAAGAATGTGGTCTCTCTGCCTACCCCTATGGATATGAGGCCTGATGCTATGGATATATATATAAAAATTAAAAAAGTACTTAGTATTTCATTAAGCAATACATAATTTATTCTACTGCTGCTTCTCTATGACTACGCATCCAATTTCTCATTATTCCTCCAACATCATTCAATAAACAACTTACAAAAACTTTTCTGTTATTATAATGAAACGTAACATAGTAAAAATACACTTAGAGTGCAGAAACTTTCAAAGTATTACACTTGTTTCATATATGACATGATTTAAATATCTGTGGTACAGCATTGCTGCAGTCATTGACAATTATCCTTATATAATAATAATAAATCTTTTTTGGTAAACAACTTATATGATACAATATTTGATATATGATAAGATGGTTTGTCACTAGTGCCTAAACTAGGTTACCCTGTACTATAGATAGAGACAACCAACAAGAGTGTCATACTCTCATGTGTATCTTTTTATATCAAAATTTACATTTAAAATAGCTCATCCCATTGTTACTATTAGATAGTACCATACTGGAAGCCAGTTTAGTTTTAAGAAACCAAATAACACACAAATTAGGTAATGTAATTTCCTTATTTACACATTTATGAACCTGCGACCTGTGCTAGGAAGACAAACCCATCAAAATGTCCAAGTTGTTCACACCATTTTAAAATAAACACAGTAACTTACTTGTATACAGTAACTTGTAAAAATAAATTAGCACTTATAACATAAGGGCCATAACAAACGTAGTATCTAAGAATAATTGCAAATAATCTTACTTTTCCCTCCTCTCTCAACATCTTGTCGTTCATTACCAGGCATCATAGAAACAGAAAAACATCTGAAAGTCATACTATATGGTCTCGTCATCTCATGAAACATGTTGAACCCAAACTGAAACTAAATAGACATGATTAAAACAAAGAAAAACACCGTTATATTGGAATATAATAAAAATAAAATGAAACTCTCATACCATTTTGATGTGTTGATATTGTTTTTTTTATAAGAAATAATGACAATAAATGCAACTCATTCGAGTTTTCAAAGCAAGTATTGTTAATTGTTCTTAACAGTTCACACTTCACAGTCGAGTGACATCTCACAACTAATGGCAAAATTAAGAAGTCGTTATCAATATTTGTAGATAAAAACAAACCTTATTTTATTTGTGGTAACGTATATTTGAACATGATGTAGGTTATAAAGTAACAATAACCATCACACAGACCTTTTTTTATTTTAGAAAGTACTTTAAAACAACGGAATAAAGTTGGTTTCTAGCTACATTCATTTATAATGAATTATTAATTTGCAAGCTGTAGTGACAGCCGCAGTACAGTGTTTACTGTTTATATTTTTATACGGTTTAGTGGAATTTGATTATTTTCACTTTAAAATAACATTGAGGTGTCTGTTAGTAATTTGTATTGTCAAAATGACAATTTATCATTATTTGCATTGTAACATAAAGTAAGCAAAATTTGCATGCGTTTCACTTTAATTTTTGAAAAAGCTGGATTAATTTTATGCGGATTTTCATTAACATTAAGCTGATGTTATATGGAGAGACATAGTTATAAGGTTATATTAAATATAATGGGCTATTAAATTTCATTACGAGTCTCATAAGAAAGCTCAAAGCGCCGCAACGGATAATGGAAAGAGCTAAGCTCAACGCATTTTCAGTACGCTAATCGCTAATTTTATTCGGATAATTCGAAAATAGTAATTTAAAATAAATCTATATTATTCTTCATTTTCGTGATTGCACTATTTGCTATAATTTATGTTGTTTACTTTTTATTTCTTTAACTAGAGCGGATGAATAAAAGGTATTTTATTGATCATTGTAAGTACTCAAAGAAGATATGTATGGGAAATATCAAAACTTTTAATAGGAATTGAAAAAAAGTTATGTTGTAAAGAACATATTTGGTATAAAAAATATTATGGTACAGTTATTCGAAAACCATATAGCTCTATCCTTTTCCTTTCTTTGAATCGGTCATTTCATTTCATAATTCATTTTCATTCATTTGTGTATGTGGCAGCTGAGGGTGCTCTATTCGTGTCTTTCCATACAAATAAAAAAATACATTTAGCTATTTTTTTCTTCATGTAGGAATAAAATTGGATTAGTGAGTAGACCAAATCGAAAGTTATACTTCTATGTCGCGTTCCGGTCGTTGTGCATTTCCTTTCAAACATGAATGAACGCCATGTTGATTGTCAAAGGTGTATAGTATCGGGTAGTCAAGAGTGATTTGAAATAATTGTGTTAATTTCAGACTCCGCGGTATTAAAAGGTGGCATATTAAGCCGACTTGGATTAGTTAGAGCAAAGAAAGTTTTCCATCATGGCTCAAGTGTTACCGATACGGTTTCAGGAGCATTTACAGGTGAGTACGCCCATTGAAATTTTGTGCATTTGCTATCTAATTAAGAGTGCTCTATAAAAATGTACTACCGCCTTCGATTTGCGGTAGTAAATAGTTTACTATTTAGTTTGTTCTGAAAGTCAGGAAATTGTAAGATTGGCATTGCGCAATTACGTTGACAGTAACACCCCCTGCACCTTAGTACGGAGCCGGGTATTGATTTGTTCCATATTTCCTGGATCATATGATTTGTGAAGCAAAGATGATATTGAGAAGCTTTTTGATTTAAGTCAAATCAAAATATTTTTTTTTCCTATATATCTTATAACTTGAGCTACTACCCACATCACTGGTAATTTTATTAGTGTTCGTTTTTCATAACCTGCTGGTTGCATTTTTATTAGAAATATAATATAATAGTTTTCGTTTTTCGCATCCTCCTGATTGAATTTGGTTTTAGTATATATTTTAATAATGAGTCATCTGACAGAATGCAGCTGATTATCTTGTAATCTTATTTTTCTAATAAACAGATATTGGTGCCCACATTTTTGCTTTGAATGAGTGTCATTTAAAGGCAAATTAACACATGATCCAAAGGAGTCCTTTAAAATGAATTTTCGTTTTTCTTTAAAGAACTAATTTAATTGTCTTTAATTGAATAACTCAGGACAAATGTAGCAAAATAAATGTATTTATATATTATTAACAAGAATATATTACCTGTTTTTGGAATACATTACTATATTTTATAAAGTATTTTACTTATTATTTAAAATGATAGCAGTTTTTGAAATAAGCTTAGAAAATTAGTGTTATTTAGTATTTGTGAAATACATTTCATGTTAGTATTTTATCTTAAACTGTCCTTGTCTTATGTATACATTTTGTGTGATAGTGATTAGAAAAATCTTGTGGGTAATTTCTCTAAGTAAGAAGTGCTTATGTTCCTTACTTTTAGAAGCTATTGACTTCTGTTAATAAATTGTCATTTTAACCATTTGTACAATTGATAAATTAGACATTAATTATCATGGAACTAGTTACTGTTGTTGTTTGTTTTATGATTATTCCTTATATAATGTAAATATTTTATATGTTACATATGCAATAAGGTTAAAAAAGTTAATTATTAATAACACATATATTTCACTGTATTTAAGCACTAATCTAATTTACAGTCTCCTCCATGTGAGGGTGTACTATGAAATGTAAGAAACCAAAAATAGTTATGCATTATATTTCCTATGAAAAATGTCTATAGATTAAATAGTTCCCAATATAATCCCAAATATTTAAATTGTAATTAAACTGACCTCAGAATTTCTTTAGAAAATGAAAATCTCATTATAAATGGTTATAGTATGAAACTTGGTTGTTTGCCAAGAAAATCTTCTTGAGGAGATAACTCTTTGTTCTTACATTATCTTTGTTTAGGCTTAATATAACAATAGGCATTATCTTGAAACTGAAAATGAAATTTGGTTATAAAACTGGTATGCACACTATAATTGTAAATTTATCTTAAAATAACTCTCATGAAAGCTGTCATAGATATTTGTCCAGTAATTAAATATTTGGATAATTATAGTGACTTAAAGGCTCAAATACTGGGGAGGTACTACTAATTTATTTTTATAAAAATGTATGTGCCCTATAAAATATATCATTGTGCTTTTTTGTTGAGAAAAACAATGTGATGAAACAGGCATATCCCAGGAGCAAGTATGGGGTATGTGTACCTTGCCAACCTATAGTGGAGGGCTTATACACCTAAAACTCTTTGCTATAATGGAGAAGGCTCTCAACCAGTCATGGGATGTAGATAGGGTATATTTTACTTGCATAATAATTAATGAGACAATTATAAAAACATGAATTTTGGTTAGAAAATATTTATTAGTATTTGTAAATAAATGACTAACATAATATTATTAACTGACTAATTTTCAGTTGATACTTCAAAACTGTGAAACTAACATTTTAATTATTTAAATAAATTTGTAATTTAAGCCTCTTGTTTTGTCCTCATAATATAAAATAACATTATATAGACAATGCAAAAGTACTATATTATTACTATAGCATTCTAAATACTAACAACCCAATGTAGTTGAATATAAATCTTTTATAGTAAATAAAGTAACATAGTATGTGAGATCTACAAACTTTCACATTGTTAATCAATTATTAATATGAAATAGGGTATAAATAAAATGTTTGTGTATATTATGTTGTAATTTATTTATATAAATTAAGTCCATTTCTTCACCATTAACCATATCTTCTTAATATGTACTGGCTTTTAAAGTTAAATATCCTTTTCTTTTGCAGCTCACAAATATTGGTATAAATCCAGCATCCATATCATTTAACACCCTCACAATGGAGTCGGACAAGTTTATCTGTGTTCGTGAAAAAGTTGGTGACACATCAGAGGTGGTAATCATTGATATGGCAGATCCCACCAATCCCATCAGAAGGCCAATCAGTGCTGACTCAGCTATTATGAATCCAGCGAGCAAAGTCATTGCCCTTAAGGGTAAAGCTGGAGTGGAGGGTGAGCCATCTTTAAAGAATTGCAATTTATACATTTTTGACTTAATTAATCTATTGTACTGTAATTTCTTTGTACATATTTGACTGGCAGAATAAGTTTTAATGACTTTTTGGAATATTTATTGTGCAAATAAAACATAAATTGGATAAAATATATGATGTAAGTTCTTATGGGGGAGTAAATAGGTATATGCAGGTTAAGTTCTGGAAACCAATTATTAGCTTTAATAATGCCTAATTAAGAAACAATATTATTAACTGTTTCGTCACAGCAGCTTTTGCTGTAATAAGTTCTTACCATAAAATTACCTTATTTGATATTGTGGGTAAACATAAATTAGGCTAAATTTAAGAATAAGCGGATTTTCCTATAAATATTATTTTTGACTTAAGTCTGTGAGACTGTGATGTAATATGTTTGTTTAAGTTAAAGGTAGATTATAGTCAGTCATTGACTTCTACTCGTAATAGTACTCGACTGGTTAAAGATCACGTGACTATAGACTATCGTAGTGAGTAGTTATTTGGTTATTTTCGGGATGAATAAGTTTTCTAATTCACCACGATTCAATCGTAAGCTTACCGTGTAGGTGTAGGAAAAGGCAACGCCCCATAAAAGTTGCTCTTTTAACTGATAATAAAATAACAATTCTACTAGCTCTGCAAATGTCTATAAATAATGATTTGAAATGAGGTGAAGCTTATGGTATTTAGCCTGTTTATTTCTGTGTGACTGATGTCGCATATCCCGATTCAGGACATTCTGTGATAATCTTTTATTGTAAAAAAGCTGTCGCGTAGTTATTGATCCACTGAAAATACTGGGAAATCCGTACTTAGCGACCGTGTCTACTTTGCGAAAGCACTAGTTATCTAAATTTCAAGTCAGTCGCGAATTTGAAGAAGCTGTGATTAGTGAATGAGTGATTTAATACAAGAAATGAAATCAGACTTGTAGGGTTAAGGAGGTTTAGAAATCATTTGACGGATTAAGCATACACATTTTTAACAAGACACCGCAATCAGTCTTGGATTTACTTCTACATTATTTTAAGAAACGTGAAAAACATCGTCTTACGAAAGACATATTATAAAATTAAAAATTATTTAGGTGAAAAAAATGTTTGGACTTCATTCCAGTTGCAGAGAGAAGCAAAATAGTTAACATTGTAACCTACAAAACTATATTCAAAAGAGCAACCCCCTGAGTTTCTTGTCGGTTTTTCTCAGCGGAATCAACTTTCCGATGGGGTAGTAAAGTTTACCAACGGATAGACTATTCATGATTCAAAAGTGATTTTTAGACCTACTTGAATAAACTTCGTGCTTTTCTAATAAAACAGATTTTAAAGCATATCTGTTAGATGGACTCAAGAGTCAATAAAAGACGCGTAGAAACACTTTTCGATTTTATCCCTTGTTTTTTTACGAGTACATTTGAGCACTATGATCACGGATATGGAAATTTGGACGCCGTTTAAGAGTGAGTTATTATATCAATTGAGTTCAATGGCCAAGTTCATTTAGTTCCTTCCAAAATTATGGAAACTGTATCAATAAAGTGGGACGTCGGCAACGTGCCAAGCCCCAAGACAACGTCATGTTGCGGCAGATTCAGTTATTAGGCCATTTAATAAAAAATACAATTTATAGGTAAAACTTCACTTTTATGCGATGTTAATAATAACAATTTTTTTAAATTGTAACTTCATTAGCACATGAGTGTAATTTTTTATGAATGAAACTTGTGATTAGCTTCACGAAGATGTGCAGCGTTTTTATGCTAATTCGATTGAATTTTAGGTAGTTTATTATATACAACTGCCTCATGGGCCTAGTGGTTAGCATGTTCGACTACAGACATGAGGTCCTGGGTTCGAGTCCCGGGTCGGGCCAATTCAAAAATCAATATTGAGTTTTCTATTAAGATTTTCTCAATATTTGCCCGAAGTTGGGAAGTTGGCGGTGTGATCCACCCCCGTGCCTCGGAGAGCACGTTAAACCGTCGGTCCTGTGCCTAAACTCTCTCCGGTCGTGTCGGATTCCCGTCACATCGGACTATGAGAGTGAAGGAATATATAGTGCACTTGTGTACTATGCCTGCCAATCCGCAGTGGAGCAGCGTGGTGGGTCTATATTCTAAAAACCTTCGCTCCTCGGAGTGAGGAGGCCTGTGCCCAGTAGTGGGACGTTAATGGGCTGCTACTTAACATGTGGCATTTTAATTTGCCACTCGTAATGAAATAATTGTATATACTATTTTTCATAAAATATGAAGAATAAAATTTCATAAATTCTCCTTTCTAAATTCAAAAACACAATTTAATTCGTAGTTTCTAATATTGACAAAAAACGCGTGTCTTTTTTTTATTAATAATTCGTCATTTTAGATTTCAATAAATTATTTGTATTAATGTTCGACTATTTTAATGACAATTAAATTCCTAACATATCTTCCTTTTTCCCACCCTGTAAGTCTTGGAAATCTACATTTATAGATTTTTATAAATATAAACAAGACTTAAAGATTAGTTTGCCAAAGAAGTTTCACTTCTGACATGTGTAATTTGTACTCAAGCACTTATTTATTAATCAAAATGAATGTGGAAAATGTAGAAATTATGTCAATATAGTGTCGGCAATGCAAGAATTGACGTAAAACAATAAACGTCTTATGGTTGATTTGAAATTCGACATAGAAATTGCTTTTTTTACATTTAAGGACGTATTTGTTAAGATTGGAGAGAGATATTGCAAGAAATGAGCGAAAACTTCAACTGATCTAATGTTAATCTAGAATCAATACTAAAATCATATCGCTTAGTGAAAAAGCGTGGACGGAACAAATTGGCTATAAAATCGACGCCCACGAATGCCGCGGTACCTACTACCCACTCCTCTTCTCCGTCAAATTCTTCATGTTTGAAATCGTATCCGTATTTTGGTGCCTGGGTCATTTCTTCACTAATGCCTTCCATCCTGTTCGATCCACGACTTACCTTATGGTGAAAACAAATGGAAATTGGTCGGACCAGCGGCTAGGTGACCGACCGCGAGGTCTTAAGCCAATAACCATTAACTTGTCTAAGTTGTAGGGCTGGCTTCGGTCAACATGACCAAAATAGCTGAAATTAGTTTGGAAGTACTTGGACTAGAGTCTCGTATCGATAAAGAAGCTGCTCCAAAATAAACTTATTCGTTCTCTTCATGGCCCATCTACTACCCACAGATGCATATAAAATAATTGGATTTTCTTCTAAAATGAAATTCTAACGTCATAAACTTCGTTATATCGTTATATATATTACATAACATCGTTTTTTATTGCTAACAGAGTAAAGATTGACTGTGATATGAGTGAGGATAAGTGATGATATTACTATAAGATGATATTGCGTTCACATGAGAAGAAGAAAGAGGTGAATAATCTCTTTAATTGTACTGGCATAGCAAATCAAAAAAAATTTATGCCTTGCCAGACCTCTCTGCTGTTAGGCTTGGAACTAGCTTTGGCTGAACCTTTTACTTTTCTATTAAAAAACATTTTCCTAAATTAAGCGAATCCGTCATATATTTATTTCTACGATTTTTCTGAAGTGGTTAGACTGTTTATGCAGAAATCAAGGCAACGGGAAATTGTTATGTAATGGCTATGGTGCCTGCACTGAAATAAATTATTCCTTAGTTTCAACGATTTATTTGTTTGATTTTCGTTTCGACTGTAATACCTTTAAAACATAATAATACTTTTGTGTTATATTTTTACATTTATATGTATTATTGATAAAATTGTGTAGTATATGTATCTATTTATTTTACATATCAATAATAATGTTAGTTGTAGTTTATTTTCTATTTGTTTCGAACTACCTGTATATCTATTGTCATGTTTCAATTTCGTCAAAGGCTACCTGTAATTTGATTTTATTATATAAGTTTTAAAATTTTGTGTGCAATAAAGCTTATATATATTTTCCTTTGCGAGTCTATAAAAATAAGAAAGTAAAATATAAACATTAAGAGAAATGCCAGTTTTCGTATCTGATAACTGTTCCTAAAGTAAATATATATATCTAAACATTTTATATTTCTTATCAGGACAGTAACATTATAATAAACAGAAACAACAATAGTAGAAGTGAACGATAATTCCTTATCTGGTGTTGTCGTTTACAACAGTTTGGCACTCTTCAAAAAAGCGTAGTTTTTTTTTTTGCAACTTTGTATATTTAAACCTATGAAAATCTCGTGTTACATTGATCATACGTGAGAGACCCTGATACTTTGCTGTAAGAAATTTAGCAAAATTATGAAATAGTACGTATAAATTTGTTTACCTCAGGACTGGTAGGCAATAGGTACTTACCATCTTACCAACGATGACGAGTCGATAAGCAAAAATCTGAACGATGATGTGTAAAATCCATAAAATAGTAAATGACGTGTAACAAAATCATTGCGTTTACATCTTAGACTATATCATCACTTACCATCGCGCGAGATCACAGTCAAGTGCTAAATTATAAGCCTTATAAATAAAAGTATTGTCCCAAATTACATAGAAATTAAGAGAACGGGGTGTACCTAAGTCAAATATGGTCCTATCGAAAATATAATTAAAAGTGCATGCGTACTAAGTACACATGTCAGGAGTGAAACTTATTTTGAAGTCTTTTTTTATATTTATACAAATCAAAAACTTTTTGATTTTCGAGGCTTAGAGGGAAGGAATAAGATATGTTAGGAATTTAATTGTTATTAAAATTTTAAAGTAGAAAATTAATACAAATAATTAATTGAAATCTCAAATGACGAAGTATTTTATTTTATAAAAAATAGTATATTTTTTATAAAATCATTTTTTATTTGTGGGTAGGAGTGAAAACAAAAGGTCACTAATTTGTTTGCTCAGTATTTTTATAGCTGAAGAATTATTTACAAAGGTTAATAATACAAATAATGTTACTGTAACACCTCCATACCTGCCAAATTATATCTGTTATTGATTACTAAACAATAACTGCAAGTTTTATATACTCATATCACTGAAGATACATTTCTCAAGGTTAGACAATTTTGACACAAAATGGAGACTCTAAAAGGCACACTTGCTGAGTTGGCTGAGAACTTCAATACAAGGATGAATGAAATTCAAAAGGAGATTAAGGGTGCCATTCCTGCAGCCAACCCTACATCCAACATTAACTCACAATTCAACACTTTCCGCTCATTTGTCTTAACCGCTCTTGAAAACCTTCAGTTGCAAGTGGAGTTGCTGTCAAAGCAAAATGATGAGTTAGAAATGCATTCCAGAAGGAAGATTCTTCTCATCCATGGTGTGCAAGAGAACAAAACTGAAAAAACTTCTGCATGTGTTGTTAAACTTTTATCTGAAAAGTTAAATGTGTCAAGCATAACCTCAGACATGATATCCCGCTGTCATCGTTTGGGTAAGTCAGCTGGCAAACAACCACGAGCAATTTTGGTAAAGTTCACAGATACAGCCATAAGAGACAAGGTGTGGTACTCAAAGACAGCTTTGAAAGGATCTGGGATAACCATTACTGAATTCCTTACGAAGAGACGCCATGGCACCTTCCTTGCTGCACGGCAACGGTTTGGTATAGCTAAGTGCTGGACGAGGGATGGCTGTGTTGTGGTGCTGGGTGATGATGGAATCCGTCATCGTATCACCTCTTTGGCAGAACTTCATGCTATTCCGGATCACAAGAGTAGGGTGCCTGTGCCCAGTACTAGCTCTGTTGACTCATCTCCTGCAGCACCTCCTAAGGAACCAAGACCTATTAAGGAGGTGAGATCGAAGCGGGCCTTTAGAAAGTGATTCATCAAGATTTTTAGCAGCTTTTTATTATTATTCTTTTTTCCCCCTATTCTATTTTATATTTTTTTTATTATATATACTTTTAGTTTTTATATTATTTTGTTTTTAAAACAGTTGTCTTTCGTTTTTATTATAAATGAAAAGTTGCATGCTTCCAAGTGTTATTTGTCATTAATAGTGACTGTATTTGTCTTTTTCTTCTTAATAATTATCGATGGTGTTAACATAATCGGTATTGTTATTTTATAGTTTTTACACAAACACCGTCGTCAACTCTTTAGTAAAACATCGTAGTGACATTTGATTGTATGTATGTGACAACCTACAGACTATAGTAGTTTCTCTTTTTTGTTTTTAAATGTCATTTGATAGTACCTAGATATAAAATTGTCTACGATTTTCTACTACATATTGTCAATTTCATTTTATTTTTGTTTGTTATTGCTGTGTAACATAATTATATTTATATAACTAATTTATAAATAACGTGTTTTGAAAATATTTAGTAATTCTTTTCATAATTCTTGCTGTATTGTAAGATTTCATTCCACGAAACTGGCGGGTTGGAATTGCAATTGTAATTGCGTGCATACTATAATACACTTATATACTTTTTTGTATATATTATATAACAAATATTATATTATATTATACTGTATCATATTTTATTTAACTATATTACATTATATTTACATTACCGAAATAGCATTTAAATGTCGTTGATTGATGGTAGTAGTGATACTGATTGTTTTTTTTCATTGTCTAGTAATGAATCTTCTAGTAGTAATAGTTACCACAGTACATCTTTCATTCCACTCAACGCTGCTTTAAATTCTTGCTTCTCAGATGATCTGAAAAATTTTAACGTTGTCCACATTAACGCACAAAGTATACCGGCTCATTATCCCGAAATGCTTGCGTCATTCGAAACCAGAAATATTCATGCCATTCTAGTTTCTGAATCATGGCTTAAGCCTTCTTTACCGTCAACATCATATTCCTTACCCGGCTTTAATCTCATCCGCAATGATCGAATCGGTAAAGGGGGTGGTGGGGTGGCAATTTACTTACGGTCCTATATTTCTTTCACTATAGTAAGTCTGTCATCCCAACCACCGCCTGCTGATGAAGCAGAGCATTTGTTGATTGAAGTACTTCTATCCCACACTAAGCTGTTGCTTGGTGTTTTCTACAGTCCTCTTAATTCTATTAACTTTTTCCCTTCATTCGAAAGTCTACTCGAAAATCTGATACCGATCTATACCTACACGATTATTATGGGGGACTTTAATACTTGCTTGCTTAAAGATGATCATAGATGCAGGAGACTACAATCAATATTAGAATCTTGCAACCTGTGTACCTTACCACTAAATCCCACACACAACCTACCTGGTTGTTCACCGTCACTTCTCGACCTTATCATGGTTTCCTCCCCAGATCTTGTTGCACATCATGGGCAGTACTCGGCAGACGCCTTTTCATATCATGACCTGATTTATTTGTCATTTAAAACTCGTCCCCCCAAATCTAAGTCAAGAACACTTCTGCAGCGTAATTTTGGAGGAATGGATTTAAGTCGCTTGCGCGAAGATGCTAATAACATGGACTGGTCACCTATTTTGAAAGCAGTTACTATTGACAGTAAAGTTGATATATTTAACTCTTTGATTTGTCAACTATATGATAATCATGCGCCTATCAAGCCAATAAAAATTCGACATTTCCCAGCTCCTTGGCTGTCTGATCATATTAAAAAATTAATAGAGGAAAAATGTCGTGCTAAACATACCCTTAAAACAAATGACACAGAAGAAAATCGGGCAAAATATAATAGGTGCCGTAATCGCTGCAATACATCATGTAGGGACGCACAACGACGCCATATCCACAGTTCAGTCGAGAACGGCGACCCCAGGAAAGTCTGGAAATTTCTTGAATCTCTTGGAGTTGGTCAATCATCCCGAAAATCTTCGTCTCAATTCAATATTGATATTGAGCTTTTAAATCAACATTTTTCTAAATCTGATGTAATTAACGACATCGAGAAAATTAATACTTTAAATATTCTTTCAGCATCACCAACTCCTATTTATCCACCGTTCACCTTCTGTCCCTTCACCGAATGCGATGTTAAGAAGAACTTATTGTCCATCTCGACGAATGCCTTTGGTACCGATAATGTTAGCCGAAACATGATTACCCCTATCATCGATATACTCTGTCCTATCCTTACTCATATTTTTAATGCATCTATTGATCTGGGTGAATTTCCAACAGCTTGGAAATCTGCTCAAATTACACCTCTTCCTAAAAAACCTCAGGCCAAACTCTATAACGAATTTCGTCCCATTTCCATTTTACCTTTCCTTTCTAAAGTCCTTGAAAAACTTGTTCTGCAACAACTTTCCCTTTTCCTTAATAAAAATACCCTTCTACATCCACTTCAATCTGGTTTCCGCCCTAGGCACAGCACATCGACTGCTTTAATCAAGGTTACTGATGACATTCGATGGGGAATGGATAATAAACAACTCACAGTCCTAACGTTACTAGACTTTAGTAACGCATTTGGAACTGTTGATTTTGATATCTTAGTATCCTTGTTACGTTCTCTTAACATATCTCCACCGGTGTTGGGTTGGTTTCAGAGTTACCTATGTGGAAGGCGGCAGCGGGTTCGTATGAATGACCAGTTCTCGTCATGGTGCGATATCCGGGCCGGCGTACCGCAGGGAGGCGTGTTGTCACCAATTCTATTTGCTATATTTATCAATACCATAACTCAAATACTCACTTCTCCCTTTCATATGTATGCAGACGATATTCAAATATACAACCAGTCAACGCTTGAAAATCTTCCGTCTGCGGTACATGCCACTAACATTGATCTGGATAAAGTTTTTAAATGGAGTAAATCATTTGGCTGTACTGTGAATCCTGATAAATCACAAGCTATCCTAATTGGTAGTCACAGTATGATTTCAAGGGTTGACTGGTCTCAATTACCTTCTGTTAAATATAATGGAGCCATTATACCGTACTGTCCACATGTTAGAAATCTTGGATTGTATCTAGACAACACATTGTCGTGGACAGAACAAATAAAAGAAATTAGTAAGAGAACATTTGCTTCACTTAGCTCTTTGCGACGCCTGCGATCTTTTTTACCAATTCCGACCAAGATTACGTTAGCACAATCTCTCCTTCTCTCCATTCTTGACTACGCTGACGCAAGTTACATAGATTTAACTGAAGACCAGCTTAACAAACTTGAGCGAATTCAAAATCTCTCTATTCGTTTCATATTTGGTCTTCGCAAATATGACCATGTTTCAGAATTTCGTGCTAAGCTCAAGTGGCTTCCCATACGTTTTCGCCGGAATTTACACATACTTTCTCTTCTGTACTGTGTGTTGTTTTATCCTAACGGTCCTCCTTATCTCAAAGAAAAATTTAGGTTTAGGACAGGTGAGAGAAGTCTACGAACCTCCCATCACCTCACATTAACAGTAACTGCCCACAAAACTAAATTCTTTGGTAATTCTTTTTCGGTGCGAGCAGTTCAGTTGTGGAACAATCTTCCTCTTGTAGTGAGGGAAGCACAATCACTGGAGATATTTAAACGACAAGTTACCAATTATTATCTCTCGCTTTGTAATTCAAATGACGACAAGTAATATATTTATTCCCATATTTTAAGTATTGTATATATTTTTGTATGTATGTATTTATTTATGTATGTATGTATTTGTGTATGTATATATTTATGTATGTATTTGTGTATTTTCTTATGTAGCGCTTGTATGTATTATTATTTGTATAGTATTTATTGTATACCACCTACCATATCTAGCACTTGCAATTTCTGTTCGTCCAAAGGTTGCCTGGAAGAAATCGCTAGGTAGCGATAAGGCCACCTATTGTACTCCCTTGTGTTATATATGTTTAAGTGTTGTTGTAAAATTTTGGTGTACAATAAAGAGTAATCTATCTATCTATCTATCTATCTATATTAATTGACGAGTAGCAAATTAAAATGCCACTTGTTAATTGCAAATATTAAAACAAATTAGCTGAAAAAACGCTGCACATCTTCGTGACCAAAAATGTTATTTTACACTCACGCGCCAAAAGAAGTTTCACTTTAGTAACATGCATTCTGATGCTATAATACTATTTATTAAGTATCCTGGCCTACATTTATATAACTACGGTTTTACTGAAATAACGTAAAAAAATAATAGTTTCGGTCCGGATATTTGGTGTTGTCGAGACATCTATGACAAGCAGCACTTACCACACAAGAGTATGAATTCAAATTTATCATGTTTCCTTGTTTTATAATATTTACTTATCGATTACGTCACAGATAGCATCATTCACCTGCGCCAACTCATGACAATGAGTCATGTTATGCCGTCTGATTTTACACTTGACACTTGAGCAACAAAATTTGCGGAAACTTTTAATTAAAACGGTCCCCACTAATGGATGTTATAATAAACGCCCCTTCTGTTTTTTCGAGCGATAGTTCTGTTTATCTTATCTGTCTAAACGTTGTATGTAACAAAACAATTCTATAAAGTTTTGTTCAAAGCAGATTTCATACGATTTTTATAGCTGAATTAAATAAAAATTCTTAATATGAAAGTTTTACTATTCTAATATATAAAACTTATAGTTATAATTTACCTTGATTGATTTAATTAGTTCCGATCTTGTAGGAATATGGGAGAATCCGTACGTATTGACCGTTTAAATCTCGAAATAGCTCGCTAAACTCACTTGGAGTTTAGTGATCTCAATGATTACTATTCTAATGTAGTTTAAGATACATTTGTTGGACGGTTAAGTCTATAAGAAGTTTTCTGTAATTGATTCTTTAACCACACAGGTTTTCACTCTAATCTTGAGAAATTAATGATTCCCGTACAAATTTCACCCCCTAAATTGTCAGTGTTATATTACCTATTCCTGGAAAGTAATGTTGTACTTATTAAAGCCCCGGTGCGATAAAATTTAAGGTTTCACTTCTCAAAAATACTAATATACTTTTTATAAAATTCTAGTATTTACTAGAAATTAATATTAACCAAGCTATGTCAAGACAATATCAACATATAACTAAGATTACTTTATGTGATTTTTGTTTTAGTTAAATCAAACAACTGCCTAGTGTAGTCATAATAAAATATAGACAGACACTTTCCGATTAATAATAACAAAGCGTTAAAAGATGAAAAAAACATTGTAAAATGTGTGATAAATTATTGCACTTATACGGTTTTATCTGTTCTTGATACATTATAATACCAATAACCCTATTAGACTTTGCGCTTACTTGCTGTCGTCCAGAGATAGACCTTTTAATAAAGATTTGTAACGTTCAATAATACACTTGCGATAAAAACTAAGTGGCAATCGGAAATTAGTAGGCAAATGTAGCTGTCTAATTGGTCTAGTGGTTAGTTTGTTTAGCTATATATCATGAGGTTCTAGATTTGAGTTCTGGGTCGAGCCAATTTTAAGTTGATTTATTGGTTTTCCATCAAAAAATTATAAGTATTTATCCAAAATTGGTTTGTGGGTGTTTTGCTACAATAGTGTCTTGAAGACCACATTAAGCTTCCTTCCCTGCGTTTATCAAATCTGTTATTATGTCTGTAGTTACTTCTCATCAGGCTACTTGTATGTACTATAATATCCCCTGCGTAGATGGCTAATCTTTATATGAGATTATTAATACCGGAAATTACCGTGGATTTCAGTTACTGGGGAGTTAAAAAGTTATGGCTAGTTATGCTTGTAATCCTATTCTAACGTCGTTACCTCGGTAAATGAGACTAGCATTGGAAAATTACATCTTCAGCTTTAAACTGAGATTAGATTTTATTACATCATAAGTTATCTAAACTGCAGTGTTAGTTTAATTTAAGGACTAGTAAGAATATTAGGAATTAAGGCTGTCTTAAAGCAGCGAGTACTCGTTTCATAAAAAAGTCCTAGTTTAAAAAAATGTTTTATAGACCTTCTGGGTCTCCGTATCTTTCCAAACCCATAGGCTTTCCTTGTAAAGTGACTGACAGTATACCTACCTGACCTATGTACATAAATAGATGTATACTTTATTGAACACCACAAAAATAAGACAAAAGAGAAATACTTAACATTAACTAAATTTAGTCTGCAATTGAGCGGTTTTATTCCTAAATAGCGATGTCTTCCAGGCAACCCTTGCGGTTAGGGAGATAAGGCGTAGACTTGAAATTTGGTAGGAATATTCCTTTTGCCGAGTAGAGGTCAGCTATGAACGGATTTCACGAAATTCCACCCGCAGGGGGGGGTCGCGGGGGTGTTAACTATTGACTCACGATATCTCTGTAACTTTAAGGTGTAGAAACTTGAAATTTGGTAGGAATATTCCTTTTGCCGAGTAGAAGTCAGCTAAGAACGGATTTTACGAAATTCCACCCGCAAGGGGGTTGCGGGGGTGTCAACTACTGACTCATCACGATATCTCTGGTATCAATGGTACCCAAAAAACATTCCACGCAGACGAAAACGCGGGTTCAGCTAGTACTATATATGTAATAGGGATATACAATTTTATTACTAAATTTAACGAGGTTTCATAAAAATTGCATGCTTATCAAGACTCTCTTGTCCCAGCAGCGCAAAAGACCCTCCAAATATTTAACATCGAAATGAAATCAAAGATGAAAGCGCACACCATGACAGAGGATGTCGTATTTTGGAAGTGGATTTCGCCAAACACCCTTGCTTTGGTTACGAAAATGTCGGTGTACCATTGGTCGATGGAGGGGGACTCTACCCCTGTGAAGATGTTTGACAGGCATTCTTCCCTTGCCGAGTGTCAGATAATTAACTACCGGACTGATCCAAAACAACAGTGGTTGCTTTTAGTTGGTAAGTATATTAGAATAAAGAGTGTGTATAAATGTAAGAGTCTGATTGTTCCATTATCTGATATAGTATCTACAATATCAAGCATGATGTCGACGTTTGGCGATATTTATTTATTGGAGCATCAACAAGAATGCACTTATGGCTTATATATAAAATTCCAAAAAATACAATTACTGTATACTGGGTTTACGCTTTAAAGGGCTTTTCTTCTAGGAGTGAGGACGACTGTTCCCAGCAGTGTGATGTTAATTGGCTGCTACTTACTTTTTTTTACAATAATTGTTGCAAGTTCATTCCTAATTATAATTACACACATCACTCTTATGATTATTGACCATACATTAAATTATTGAAAAAATGTGCAGACTGAATTTAGTGAAAATAAAAAAAGAGATGATTATAGAGATGGCTTAATAATAGAATTTTATTTAAAATAAATATGAATAGGATTGCGATATAAGAGATACTATATTTTTTTTAAATCTAGCGACATTTCTATTATAGCTGCTTTTATATAAGATGGTGTACTTAATTAAGGCAATGGAAATGTTGCTAGATTTAAAAAATAGTACCTATATATAGCAATCATAGTTGATATCCCTCCTTCTATTATATTTATTTAAAATTAAATTTATTAACTAGTATTGCTATATATAGAAACTATTTTATAAAATTAGTAACATTTATATTGCCTTATAGCTGTTTTTATATAAGATATTGCACTTAATTTTTTATATAAACACAGAAATTTATTCGAGACTGTATTGAGTGTGAAGCGACTGGCATTTCGTTAACATTAATAAATCAATAGCAATTTATGGTATATATAGGAAATATATAAATCGAGTTACCTGCTTTTGATACTGAGAGACAGTAATGTGGCATTAATTAATAAATATTTAGAAAACCGATATAATAGATAAACTACCTCATTGGTCTACCCCACTGGTTAGCTTGTTCGGCTACTGATATGAGATCCTGGGTATAAGTCCTGGTCAGGAATTCGAAAATAGATAATAAGTTTTCTGTTAAAAAATTCTAAGTATTTACCTGAAGTTGGGAAGTTGGTGGTGTGCTGCATCCCAGTGCCATGGAGAGCACGTAGAGCTGTCGATCTTGAGCCTGATCTCTCCCTATTTGTGTCGTATTACCGTCCCATCGGAATATGAGAGTGAAGGAACAGAGAGTGCACGTGTGGTAGGGCATACACTTTGCCTTCCAACTCGCAGCGAAGCAACATGGTGCGTCTATACTATAAGAACCCTCTTTCCTTTGAGGCCTCTGCCCAGCAGTGGGATGATAATGGGTTGCTACTTACTCTATTAGATATTGTTTTTGGCCCGTTCTATATGAGAGGATAACAATATAGCATTAATTTTAATTTTGGGAGCAAAATTGTAACGTCGAAAGTTTTGTTTAGGTATTTCAGCCCAACAGAACCGTGTTGTTGGTGCAATGCAACTATACTCAGTGGAGCGGAAGTGCTCACAGCCCATCGAAGGACACGCAGCATCCTTCGCAACATTCAAGGCGGAGGGAAATGCGGAGACCTCCACTTTATTTTGCTTCGCCGTACGAACCGCTCAGGGTGGAAAACTTCATATTATTGGTGAGATTTTAACAGATGTAGCTTGCTAATCTGTGTTTCAACAGCGTGTTGGGCTCAAACACCACAATTAGGAACGCTGGCGTTACCTGTATATTAATTTGTTCTATCTTAACTTACATGTCAAATGTGTTATATGGCCAACTATTTTATACAAATTTTAGTATTGCTTGTCCAATTAAATATATTGCATACGTCGTATATTTTCTGTAGATCAAAACGGCCCTTAATAGCATTTCATAAAAGGGATATCTTAGTGGGTCAGTTAGTATATAAAAAAAGTACGATATATTATAGTAATAAAAAGTTCTTAAGATGATATTTCTTTATTGTTACATCAATAAGAATGCACTCATGCTAAATTACGATGATACGCAATAAATCGAATCTAATACATTATTAGATACAGGTGTACAAAGCATTCCTTTGCGCTATGAATATATTAATATAATATGGTATACATAAAGCAATAATTATATATACTTCACGAACGCAATTCGTTGGATTTAAATTATTTTAATTTAAAATTCGATGCAATGTAGTCTTTATTTATTGCTGGGGACTGCATTTAGGCAACCCAACCAACCGGGAGTGTAAGACTCACTGTAAAGATTGTCAAATGGAATACCCACTAAAACCATCTGGGACATCAGCGGCTCGCTTGCGCAATCCAATATGGTGCCCCGGATGAAGCCGAATCGAGGGTGGGAGTGTTGTGGGAGGAAGCGCACAAAGCCGCGCCTCCTGCGATAGATAGTAGGGGCTTCATGTGCCAACTACCTCTAAAGTGCTTCCTTTAGCGAGATAACGGTTTCGCAAATGGAATCTACGGTTCTCCAACCTGTCTTGCTGGAAACCCACTCATTTACAATACTGGCCAATGGTAAGTCACTCCAACGCCACGCTGGGCATTCTGCCACAAGTATGGTGTGCCATCTCAACTAGATCCTCGCACTTATGGCAGATAGGATGCAACGAAGTCCTGGATTGTTTAACGGCTATATAAACCCAAGTGATTTCTTTCAGAGGTTGGTCAAACTCCAGCTGGAAACCAGCCTTTTCCAAAGAAGGCAGTAGATGTGTTCTTTCCCGCCGAGGCCCAAAACGATTTCCCAGTGGCCATGCAAGTGTCACCTAAGTACGATGTAATATACCTAATTACAAAGTACGGCTACATACACATGTACGACATCGAAACTGGAACTTGCATCTATATGAATCGCATCTCATCGGATACCATATTTGTGACTGCTCCACATGAATCCACCGGTGGAATTATAGGTGAGAACATTTTAATTGTAGTTTTACTTAAAAGGTTTATCTACTAAGGACTAAAATTGAGAAAGAAAGCTTAGGTAGTTTGGGCACGTAGAGAGAGAATGAGTGAATGGAGATTGATAAAAAGAATTTATGAGTCAAGAACGTTCCTGGACCAAATCTAGGACATTTTAAACAAGGGCCTCTGACTACTCCTACGGGAATGACGCATGATGCTATGTTACATACATATGTATGACAACAAAAAAATTATACATTTACGCATTTAATAAAAAAAAATACATAATATGATTAATATTTTCAACTTTTTGGAGATTAGATAGTATGTTTTTCTTTGTCTGCACTCGCTTTTCTCTTTTTCGTGTAATTATGGGAAATTTATATTATAGGAAATTGTTTTATTTGTAAGGCATTATCATATATTTTATTATTTTTGTGTATAAAATTTTTAACCGATGTCATTATTTAAAAACTAATCAGATATATAATTGATACTAGAAAATAATGACAATAATTTAGGGCACAAAAAACTGTTTACAATGTATTTGAATTAAATTATCTTATTCTAAATAAATTTTAATTAATAAGTCCTTATTCAACATTTATTTTATTTGATTCTTTCCCAGTGGACAGACCAATGATGTCTCAGAAGCAGAGACAATATATGTACACAATATAAAGTTAATATGTTTAAAAATTTATAATATACAGAAAAACATTAACAATTTATAAGAAAACCTCACTTCACTGCTTATAATATAAGAACTAAAACCAAAATACGATTTATAAACACTTATAGGCTTCATAGAATCAACAGCTGATTTAAATATAGATGGGTACGATGACGTTATATGGTCTCCCCACTTAGTGATTTAGTAATAGATTTATAACTAAATTTATTAAATTTTTTATGTTATATTAAAATAACAATAGGTCCTCAAAATTGAAATAATCGATCTTTAATGGTTAATTATAAGAAATTGATGTTTTAATTAAATTTAAAGTTAGCAAAATGGTTATTGTTTAAAAATAAAATGTTAATAAAATTTTGAAAAACTGTTTTGGCGATGTATTATGTATTTAAGTTTTATAAGGTGGAAAATGGGAAGTCCACTTGATTGTCTACTTTATCCATATCATAAAATACCTTATAGAAAGTATATGGTATTATATTCAAAGCCTTTATTCAACAGACAAAAAGTGTGTAATGTAAGGCATAATAGATGAATGTTCAATCTTCAATAATAATATACTTGTGATGAATAAAAATAAATACCTGACTGAGTTTATTAAGAATACTTCTCAGAACAGGGTTCATAATAAAACCTCAGTGTTTACGTAGATCTCCGTCACACGTACATGGACATAGACAATTACTTTTGTATCTCAAATATATTTAAATTAGTTTTATTTTGACAGGTGTCAACAGAAAAGGTCAAGTGCTTTCTGTGACAGTGGAAGAGGATTCAATTGTGCCATATATAAATACGGTGCTCCAAAATCCTGAACTGGCCCTGCGTCTCGCAGTTAGGAATAATCTTGCTGGAGCCGAGGAGTTATTTGTGAGGAAATTCAACATGCTCTTCACAAACGGACAATATGGAGAAGCAGCCAAAGTAAGTTTCTTTTATCATTATCGTTGACTCACAAGCAAAAATAAATGAAACAGCAATAGCAGTAATGGTCTAACCAATTTTCTTTTTTTTAATGTGTAAAAAATAGTGTTATTTACAAAATTTTTTGGAACATACCTATAACTCTGGGTAGCCATTACATAAATTTTCAACTTTCACTTTTAGTAGTACTTTGTGTTATATATTGGATGTTTCTGTTTAGTGTAGCACACTAAATCTTTGTTTCACAGAGGAACTTTTATACTATATAACTATTGCAAAATTTTTGTACAAAATTATGTCATCGACAACGACAATTACATTTCATATATGTTAAAAATCCTAATAACAAGGTCTTTTTGTAAAATCCCAATATAAAAATGAAAATAAAAATGAAACAAACAGATCACATTTAGTTCTTCAGATAATTTGTATTAAACTTAATATCTAATGAAATATGAACACCTTAACAAGGTCGAAGTCAAAACACGTTATAACTGGATCCTTACTTACTAAAGACTTCAACGGAATGGAGTATTTATGGAAAATTGTCAACACTAACTGCACATCGTATATATTTTTGTTTTATAAATCTCACTTTATGGCTATATATTCTTTATTATTTTATTCTATTCTTAGTATTTTTATGTGTTTAAAATTATACTTAAGTATATATTTATTTCTGGCACTGTTCTGCCCATTAATTTATTTAATAAACATCTTCTACAAATTGAATATTTGAACGGTTACATACCACGGTCGTGGTATGTACCCGTTCATGTTAATAAACCACGACAATTTAAGTTTAAAACAATCTTTTACAAAGGTTATGTGAACGAGATTGCTTGCAGCAATATGACCGCCTTTGCACGCTCCTAGGTTTAGTTTTATTATTCTTAGTTTTGTATTTCCTGTATGGGTTTGTGTGCAATAAAATGTTTCTATCTATCTATCAATGTACACAGACCTCACATTGACACACGGCATGACACAACACAAACTCGCAAACGCGCATATACACACTGACACACATACATATAAAATTGTAGGAGCTTTTAGTTTTTGTTATTATTTTTCCTAACTTACAATTGCTATTTGATTAGATATAATATATTAGAATACAGAGACCCTTGCATAATCCTTGTACTGCCTTTATTTTTCCCATTAGATCTTTTAATTTTATTTATATTATGTCCTTTGTAGGTGGCAGCGATGGCTCCTCGTGGTATTCTCCGTACCCCGCAGACAATCCAACGTTTCCAGCAAGTGCCTACACAGCCGGGACAAACTTCGCCTCTATTGCAATACTTTGGCATCTTGCTTGACCAAGCCCAGCTTAACAAGTTTGAATCATTGGAGTTGTGCAGACCAGTGCTTTTGCAAGGTAATTCGACCTAATTATTACAATACAGATAACAAATTACAGTGAGGGCCCCATATAAGTGGTCTATCGAACAGGCTCAGCTCTGCGGCTTACGCAGTTAAAAGAATTCGTCGTCTGACAGACGTTGATACTGCCAGACTGGTATATTTCAGCTATTTTCACAGCATTATGTCATACGGTATTCTACTTTGGGGTAATGCTGCTGATATAGATGCAATATTTGTGCTGCAGAAAAGGGCCGTTCGTGCGATTTACAATATGGGTCCAAGAGAGTCGCTAAGAAACAAATTCAAGGCAGTTAACATAATGACAGTTCACTGCGTATATATATTAGAAAACTTGTTGTACGTACATAAAAACATTGACTCTTTTAATAAAAAGAGTGAATGTACATCATATAACTTACGAAACCAAAACAAACTTGTTATAAATTCTAGTAGGCTGCATAAGATTAACAACTCATTTAAGGGTAACTGTATACGTTTCTATAATAAACTCCCACAAGACGTTCTAAAGATGTCAATTAATAAATTCAAAGTCTTTGTTAAAAGAAAGTTGATAGAAAAATCGTACTATAAGTTGCAAGACTACCTAGACGATAGAAACGCCTGGGAGTGAACGAATTGCTCTAATTTTAATTAAAATATAGTAAACTAATATGTTATTGTAATGATGATGGTAAACAAAAAATACCCGACTGAGTTTTTTTATACAGATGGTCCCTGTGTATAAATGATCAACTTGCATTTTGAGACATTTTGACGTTTTTCTATTTTCGATAATAATACCTCCATACTATTTATCCAAAGCAGCAATATTGACAGCCCTTATATATATATATTCAAATACATAATCCCAATTTTTTAAGACGCTGTTTCAAATATATCTTAAAATTTACATTACAACTAAATACACAAAAATCAGTCAAGTTTCCAATAATTACTAAGACGTATGTAAATGTTTAACACAAAAAGAAAACCTAATTCATTTTATACTAAACATTGATATAGACCATCTTTAAGTACATCCATTTTATCGTGCATAATCTATATATATATTTTTCTCTTTGTTATCGATAAACTTGAAAACTACTGGACCGATCGACATGAGATCATGACCATTAGACGCGAAATTAATTGTAGAAGGTTTTAGGCTAATCATTTTTTGAATTCCATCGACCCTTTACCATTTTTTTTTAAATATATGTGGATCGTCATTTAAAATATAAAAATGAATCGCAAAATGTGTTGGTAAGCGCATAACTCAACAACACCTTCGTCAATTTTGAGAAATCTTTTTTGAAGTCCAGGGACGGTTTTTACGGCGAGAAAAGCTCGAATAATTGCAGGGGAAAACCCTAAAAACAGCCCCTTTCCGTTTCCCATACATACGTTTTCTATTTTAATTAAATAAAGTCAATTTGACCTTTATTGCTATTCAATAAAGTACGTAATAAATTACAAGTACTCACTGTCAATTTGCACTTTATTATCGCTGCAAGAAGTTCAAAATCAATTGAATAGTTACAATCCGACCAAATTGAATAGTCACAATAATGTAAGAGCTAAAGATATTTACTGCTGTACTTATAGTACTGCTGTAATTACATTTCGAAAATCATTCGTAAAACTGGAATCTGCCACATTGCAAATCATATTGACAGAAAGAAGTCTTTCGGGTCTGCTAGTATCAACATAATTACAATTTTCATTGTAAATGTGACATGCTCGATAAATGAATGTATTTTTGGCATCGTAGGTCAAAGGTGCAGGTTCCAAAAACAATGATTTATGCCTTCCACTGGTGTTAATTAATTGTATAATAATTTGAAATAAATATAGCTTAAAAGAAATTTGGAGTCAACTAAGTTATGAAGAATTTCAAATAAAAATATATATATGATTTAAAAAACTATGACATAATTAATAGAGTGATATAATCATCATATTTTTAGTAAATATTTGTATGTAGATGTTTTATCACCAACTACTCCCTGCCAACATTAATCCTATACCATAGGTTGTCTGGTAGATATCTCTTTTAAGCGATAAGACCGCCTTTTGAACTCTGAATGTTTCTGTTTGTTATCTAAATTTGTTTCTGTTAGCTTATTGTGGTAAACCAAAAAGTTATAAATAAATAAAATTTCCAAAATGTCTTAAATACGATCGTCTAAGCATCGTAAATATACATATATTTAAAATTTTATATTTTTACATATATTATACATATATTACTTTAATTTTATATTTTTGTTATTAAAGGTCGCAAGCAACTTCTAGAAAAATGGTTGAAAGAAGAGAAGCTTGAATGTTCCGAAGAGTTGGGAGATCTGGTAAAACAGGTGGACTTAACCCTGGCGCTGTCTGTATATTTGAGGGCTAATGTAGCAAGCAAAGTCATTCAATGCTTTGCAGAGACTGGCCAGTTCCAGAAAATTGTCCTTTATGCCAAAAAGGTAGGAGGTTTTTATCATATACGAAAAAAAAATTAAAAGTGCGTGCGTACAAAGTAGTACACCTGTCAGAAGTGAAACTTCTTCGGCAAAGATATTTTCAAGTCTTATTTATATTTATAAAACCTTAGATTTTCGAGACTTAGAGGGAGGGAAAGATATGTTAGGAATTTAATTGTCATTAAAATATTAAAAGATTTGAAAATTAATACAAATAATTTATTGAAATCTGAATTGTAAATTAAAATGCATCGTGTTTTTCATTATAAAAAATTATTAATTTAATTTTGTTTTTGAATTATAATTAAATAGAGGCTGTATGAAATATTTTTATTATATTATTTTACGAGAAAAACTTTATTAAATGACGATTGGCAAATTTAAATGCCACATGTTATTTGTAAATATATAAAGTACCTAATCATTAAATGAATTAGCATAAATAAACGCTGCATGCACATCGTGATGCAAATCACGAATTTAATCCGTAATAATTTTACCCTCATGCGCCTAAAGAAGTTTCTCTTCAAAAAAAATATTTTAATAAAAACCCTAAAAAATATTACCCTAATGTCATAAATTATACTATTTCAATTGGATTTCTTCTTTATAATATCTCTAAGGCCATCATAAGAATTATTTAGACATTTATGATGGAGTTATTGTTTTTTTATAAATTGCTGCCTTATGTCTTTATATTTATCGGAAGAGATGGCATAAATATTTTAAATTTTGTTTTATTAGATCCGGCTGTTTTGAAAGAATCCAAAAAATATAATTTTATAAAAGAACTGTTTGAAGACATAACATTAAATTATGTTATTTTAGGTGGGCTATACACCTGACTATATCTATCTTCTACGATCCGTGATGCGGACTAACCCTGAACAAGGAGCTGGCTTCGCTGGGATGCTTGTTGCTGAAGACCCCCCTCTAGCGGACATTCAGCAGATTGTTGATGTATTCATGGAACAGAACATGGTCCAGCAGTGTACCGCCTTCCTTTTGGACGCTTTAAAGAACAACCGACCTGAAGAAGGACCTTTACAAACGAGGTGATTAGATTATACTAATGATTATTTTAATCGAATTTTGGCGTAGTAATTAGCCAGATGGAATTTTGTTAAGTTCGCGTATGCTGTAAAGAAGCCACATGTTCATTAAAACGTAATTAATTATCATAATCAGGTTGCTGGAAATGAATCTGATGTCAGCACCTCAAGTTGCCGATGCTATCCTCGGTAATGGCATGTTCACCCACTACGACCGTGCGCATGTCGCTCAGTTGTGTGAGAAGGCGGGCCTATTGCAACGTGCCCTTGAACATTATACGGACCTTTACGATATCAAACGTGCTGTGGTAAGTTTATAATTACTACAATTTTTGATGTGACTTTAGCAACGTAGAAATTAGTTTCGTTACGTTCGTGAAATTATATTTTCGAATTAAATACAATGTAATCCAAAAATGTTGTATCACATACTCTATATGTATACATTTTTAACGTTTCACGCACAGCAAAGCATGCTTTATTGCTATGTTCCGTTTGAGCCGATCGTGCTAGTGAGAACGCACAAGAAGCTATAGAGAGGCGCGATCGGCTTAATTCTATAGTTGAATGGAACAACGTTTTCTTATGAGGTTATCACGTAAAATTATGGTCCGTTAACTGTCTTTTCAGATATCCAATTTTTTTACTAACTAAGGTAATTATAATATTTTAAATAGATCGAAGGTAAAGTAAATGTAAGAGTCGTTTTTGTACAATGACTGACATAGCCAATGGACGTGGTAATTTTTGTCAATTGCTTCTCAGTTAACCACTTCAAATTTATAACTGTTGCTTGCTGAGTTATCCGCTTCATTCCCGATCCCATCTGGGAATATGAGGAAATTATATGCTATGTAAATTTTCCATTCTCCTAAAAGAAATACCATAGAATGTATCCAATACAACATAGTTGCATTTAATATCGACTATCTGCTATCGTTCAATAATATTATGTGTAATAAATTATGGTGAATTTGATATTATTATATAATTGGGTTAATTTAAAGGAAAGTTTCGTGAATCTATAATATGAAGTTTTCTTTGTTTATGAAATTTATTCCACAATCAATGTATGATTTTTCTATTTAAAGGTACACACCCACTTGCTATCAGCAGATTGGTTGGTCAGCTACTTTGGCACACTTTCCGTAGAAGATTCTCTAGAATGCTTGAAGGCCATGCTTCAAGCCAACATTCGCCAGAATCTACAGATTTGTGTCCAGATTGCTACCAAATACCACGAACAGCTCACAACGAAAGCATTGATTGAATTGTTTGAGAGTTTCAAGACGTATGAGGGACTCTTTTATTTCCTGGGTTCAATTGTGAATTTCAGTCAGGACTCTGAAGTCCACTTCAAATATATTCAGGTTAGTATAATTGTTTAAATTCAACCACTCATCACTGTTGATAAATCTCATATTTCTTACACATTATATAACACATCTGACCTTGTACAGCGTTTTTTATGCTAATTAGTTTGAAGGTTAGGTAGTTTTAATATTTACAAATAACATGTGGCATTTTAATTTGCCACTTGTCATTTATACTATTTTTCATAAAATATAAAATAAATATATTTCATAAATTCACTTTTCTAAATTTTAAATTCAAAAACAAATAAGCAAAAAAAAAACACTGCTATTTTATTTACAATTCGTCATTTGAAATTTCAATAAATTATTTGTATTATTTTTCGACAGTTTTAATAATTGAATGATAATTAAATTCATTAAATTCCTAACATATCTTCCCATTTCCCTCCCTCTAAGTCTCGGAAATGTAAAGTTTTAGATTTGTAGAAATATAAACAAGATTTAAAAATTACTTTGCCAAAGAAGTTTCACTTCTGACATATGAACTTTGTACGCACGCACTTATAATTATAAGCATATCGTTACATTTAAATTCATACATAAATATATAATTTTCAGGCGGCCTGCAAGACTGGTCAAATCAAAGAAGTGGAACGTATATGTCGTGAGTCGAACTGTTACAATGCGGAACGTGTAAAGAACTTCCTAAAGGAGGCCAAACTACCCGACCAGCTGCCCCTCATCATTGTTTGCGACCGCTTTGACTTCGTGCACGACCTGGTCTTGTACCTGTACAGGAACAGTCTCCAGAAGTACATCGAGATATACGTCCAGAAGGTTTGTACATATTATTTTATACACTAATGGAAAGACATAAAGGATCAAAAAAATAGTATGCCATTTTTCAAATGACTATCTTTTATAAATTCAAATCTTTAGATGACACCTAACTAAAAAATAAGGCGATTTTTTTAAATCTTATTTTTGGTGTACGATTGAAATATTTTTATCCAATTTAACCACAATATGGATTTGTTAGGTTGTCTATTAAGCTTCAATTTTATTTTTTTTGATCTCGATGCGACTATTTCCCGCTGAGCCATCGGACTTTGAATGAAAATGGACCATTTTCTCTTTGTTCAAGTATTTATCTGAAATCAATGGTCGCAAACTGCCTAATTGGTCTAGTGGTTAGTATGCTCGACTCCTGACATGTCCTGGGTCGTCGAGCCAATTCAAAAATCAATATTGAGTTTTCTATTAAGATTTTCTCAATATTCGCCCGAAGTTTGGAAGATGGTGGTGTGTTCCACCCCCGTGCCTCGGAGAGCACGTTAAGCCGTCGGTCCTGCACCTGACCTGTCTCCGGTCGTGTCGGATTTCCGTCACATCGGACTATTAGAGTGAAGGAATAGAGAGTGCGCTTGTGTACTATGCCTGCCAATCCGCAATGGAGCAGCGTGGTAGGTCTATGCTCTAAAAACCCTCTCTCATATGAGTGAGGAGGTCTGTGCCCAGCGGTGGGGCGTTAATGGACTGCTACTTACTTACCTTTAATGTTGGTAAATCAAATCCACGATGTGTTTCTTAAACTTGAATAAACTTTTTACAAGGTCTCAGGATGGTTTAAAAAAAAATCTTATGTCTTTGAAATATCATAAAAAATGGACTTTTAGAGTACTCCTAGAAAATCACATGCAGCATTAAGAATATTGGTGAAATAAATTGTGACTGCCTTTTTACGATCATTATACCTCTCAAACCCCTACAGAATTTCAATTCGACCCATCAAGCTATTTTGTTGTTTCAATCGATTACATTAAAAAAATATATATAAAAGCACCATTAAAAAACATATAAAAGAACCACACTTTTTTTCTTTACAAACTCCCTAATACATTGTCGACTTCTTTTAAAGTATGTTAATTAAGATTAAGCCGGTGTCAAAATGATTTTTTATTTATTGCTTTATCACGTTTCAATATTCATGGTATCCCCGAACTTCTCATGTTGATGTCGACCTGGAAAACGCTAAAGTCAAAACTTTGAAAATAAAAATTATTATGATAGTTATCTAACCTAACCTAAAAATCAATTTTGATTTAAAGGTTAATCCATCTCGTTTGCCTGTGGTCGTTGGAGGTTTACTAGATGTAGACTGTGCTGAAGATATTATCAAGAATCTTATTCTTGTTGTACGTGGACAGTTTTCTACAGATGAATTGGTTGCAGAAGTTGAGAAGAGAAACAGGTATTGCAAAAATAATTTCCTAGTATATTTCATTGTTGGCCTATATATTGAGAACTCACATTTTAAACATTTTGACTTTTAGTTATTTTAATTACTATGTTATCCTATTCGGCTACCTAGGTTACCGACCTCTTTATTCATATTAAAATGTGGTTGTTAAAAGACATCATTAGTACAGTAACAAATAAGTTATCTTTGAAACACTTTCTTACAGACTTAGGATTTCATACGTGACTTTTTATACAGTCAATATGGTGTTATAACATACATACATACATAGAATCACGCCTCATTCCCATAGGGGTAGGCAGAGACGACGTCCTTCTGCTTGCCACGATCCTTGCATATCTCCTTCGCTTCTTTCATTCTCATTAAACCTTTCATACAAGTTCGTCAGTTTAGCGTACTCTTGACCTGGCCCTTATTTAAAATGTGCTGGATTTGGTCCAGGAACGTTTGCCTTGGCCTTCCCCTTCCAACTTTCGCATTATCTCATAAATCCTTTTTTCAGTCTAAGCATACCTTTCTCGACTTTAGTCACCACGTCTTCTTTTATACCACAACGTTCTCTTATCACATATATAACAATAAATGATGTTTTTATTTTAGATTGAAATTACTTTTACCATGGCTGGAGACAAGAGTCCACGAAGGTTGTAACGAACCGGCGACTCACAACGCTCTCGCCAAGATTTATATAGATTCTAATAACAATCCCGAGCGTTTTCTCAAGGAAAATCAATGGTAAGTAAAGCTAAAAAATGGGATACTAAACACTATTTACTATAGGGATCTTTATTTAATTGAAATTTACGTGTTGTCCTTTGTAACAATTAATTAACATATGTAAGAATGCCATGTCTTTCTAAATGAATCCCGCTTTATGAGAAAAAATAATTGTACATGTGTGATGCAGGTTTTTTCTCGCTTCGATAGATAGAATATAACAAAAACTTTAATTAAATTTGTAAGTTTTATATAGTCTAACTAGTATTTTCACAAATTCGTATTAGATGTATATTTGTATAGAAAGAGATATAATTGTATAAATGGGATAGGTATAGAAAAAACATAGAAACATAAATAAAGTGAGACAGCCTTATAGAACGCTTCCTCGTTGTTTGCCGAACGTTTGTCAGCTACCTATGACACGTCGAGATACCGTCGGCTGCTATATACAACTCAGTGAGAGTTATTTATTTTATATGTTCACCAAAATAATATAGAGCAGTTGTGCGCCAGGCAATGGCCTACAATATATGTTAGCCTTAGTTGGTTTCATATTATTGTACTATATATATAAAGTTAATAAATATACTAGGTATGAATATATAATATGTATACTTTAATGCAGGTACGACTCACGTGTTGTTGGTCGCTACTGCGAGAAGCGCGATCCTCATCTCGCGTGTGTGGCGTACGAGCGTGGCCAGTGCGATCGCGAATTGATCGCAGTCTGCAATGACAACTCGCTCTTCAAGACTCAGGCTCGGTACCTCGTACGTAGACGAGACCAGGACCTATGGCTTGAGGTCCTTGCTGAATCCAACCCTTTTAAACGGCAGCTCATTGACCAGGTGAGAAATTTATTTGGTATTCAATATCATGTATCATGTCCTTAGTGAATTTTAACCATGTAGAGAGATGTGTGATGGTGATGTGTGATGTGTGGATGTAAAAAAGGTTTTGCTTTATTCCATCTCGTAAATCTCATAATTATTGTTTGGCACAAACAGAGAAACCGAAGTACAAGCGGATAGTTAACTTTTTTTTTAAAGTTTAATTTAAGGAAGTTCTATCCAAATCTCAAGAGTGGATCTCTTGATTTCTATCTGAACAGACTGACAATTAATAAATATAAAACACATACTAATTCATTTCTTGTACAAATAATATTATAGTTGTGGATGGCTTTGGTATGTTGCATTAATAATTTCCAAAAACATAATGGATAAAATATATATATATAAAACGGTAGCTCTCCAAATTGCATAAACATTGATATGGAAAGTTGAAAGATTTTAGTATAAAAATCTTTCTGCTTTTTAATCATAATATTACATTAATAACATTTTGTTTATTTCACTTCATTGCAGGTAGTGCAAACAGCCCTCTCAGAAACTCAAGACCCTGAAGATATTTCGGTCACAGTAAAAGCCTTTATGACCGCTGACCTGCCTAATGAATTGATTGAGTTACTCGAAAAGATTGTTCTAGACAATTCAGTGTTTTCTGACCACAGAAATCTCCAGAACTTACTCATTTTGACAGGTACGTAATTATAAGTTAATAATAGTTTAATGTGCATGTAGTAAAAGATCAAATTCACTCGAACCATATGGTATATCAGGTTTCTTTTAGCCCTTAAAATGGGTTAAAATAGAATAATTTTTAAAAATTATTATACTATACACCGATACTTCGCTTTATGGTGTAGATATGTTTTACGAAACTTTGCTGTAAATCGAAAAGCTGTATAAGGAACTAATTATCCTAATACAAATTCAATGGGATCGTTTCGAAATTTGTTAAATATGTTGTCATTAAAATTGCATTTTGTCTTTTTATATCATTTAAATCCAAAGTACATACATAACAAGTATATACATGTGTACAATTGACGGCCTCGCTGGCGCAGTGGTGCGAGTATTCGCTTTGCTAGCGTAGGTCCCGGGTTCGATCCCTGATAGGACAAATTTAGGAAATTGTGTATTCTAATTTGTCTGAGTCTGGACTGGTGGGAGGCTTCGGCCGTGTCTAGTTATCTCCCTACCAGCAAAATCGGACCGCCGCACAAAGAGATTTGTGTTCCGCTAAGGTGCTGTGTAGAAACCGTAAGGGGTAATCGCCTCTTAACAGATTAGCGCGCTTCCATCTTAGACTGCATCATCACTTACCATCAGGTGAGATCACAGTCAAGGGCTAATCTGTCAGCATTAAAAAAAAATAATAATAACAGACTCCAAAACCCAACAATAATCATTAAACAAAAATGAGTATACGAATATTTTTTTTAAATGGCTTTAAACTGAAAACGATAAAGAAGTGGAATCCTGCAGAACACTGTTACATTGAACAAGTAGAAATATGGAAATAAAAAAGGTTTTTTGCTGTTATAGTGAAACATTGTAGGAAAGATGTTAATTGAACAGGGGCGCTATAGCGAAACGCCGTATAGCGAGGTATGGGTGTACTGTATTATGTTGCTATCACATAACATTACATGGATTTTGACAGGCGCTATCTCTTGAGCTTTATTTGCATACTAGAGGCACTTGAAATGTTTCTTTTTAGCCATCAAGGCTGATCGTACCCGTGTCATGGAATATATCAACAGACTGGACAACTATGATGCACCGGATATCGCTAATATAGCAATCAACAACGAACTCTACGAGGAAGCCTTTGCTATATTCAAAAAGTTTGATGTCAACACTTCTGCTATACAGGTGGGCTATTTAAACGTTTTATAATCCCTGCAATTTATATATCAAAATTGCTTATATTACCAAATATTTTCACATTTAAAAGAATCGCGAATTTTATGAGCCGAAAATTTTAAGCGTGTGCACTAAATGACGCATTTATTTAATTGGGTGGCAATGTGGTATTTTGTCCCTCAACATAGTCGTGAAAGTACGAACGATTCAGATATGATGAAAATCACTTTAAAAAAATATGTATTTAGAATTATAAAGCGATCTCTTAAAAGGCAATTACGAGATATTAAATATAACTATTATGGCTGATGCACATCGTATTGATATATATACTTAAATTCAAATACATACCTTTATGAATATACATGTTATATCAATAAATTATAAAATAGATATCTACCACTGTGGTTTATACATAAAAATAACATTCATCAAATACAATTTGACTAAACATTACCAAACAATAGCGTGTTATTTCCTTTTATCAAGTATTTTTGTGGCCCAATTATATAACATGAAGAATTTTTTAATAATGTAATAAATTAAGTCTTACTTCAAAGTAAAGAAATTTTATAAAACGGAAAAAATATGAAAATAATTCGAGGAGTAAGTCGAGCGTGTATACTTAATAGAAAGAAAAAACACACAAATTTCGATGGTACTGTAGTTGCTCTTAGGAAAACAAATTTACTAATTTGCTTATATTGCGACTAGCGGGTGTTCCGAATAAAACAAAATCTTGTGTGCAATTCACGTGAGATAGAAGTGAAACCAAAAGATAATAAGACGGATGTAAAATTTCGGCAAGAGAATAATTATAGGATTTAGTTTATATAGCCTTGGTGGGCACGAGTAGAGGGGGCACAAACAGAACCACTGTATAATGCATTCTATCTCATTTTCTCCCACGTTAAATCTTATGAATTTATGTGTCTGTCTTTTAACTGTCGCTTTTTCGTTTCATCGACTACTACGATGCTAAAGAAGCTTTCACTTCAACAAGCCTTGTGTTAAACTAATTGTCACTAGCATAGGAATGTCTATAATTGAAATTATTTTATTTTAGGTGCTGATTGATCAAGTTAAGGATCTCCAACGCGCGTACGAGTTTGCCGAGCGGTGCAATGAACCTGGTGTATGGTCTCAATTGGCAAAGGCACAGCTTCAACAGGGTCTCGTTAAGGAAGCCATAGATTCCTATATCAAGGCAGATGACCCATCAGCTTATCTTGATGTTGTAGCCACAGCCTCTAAGCAACAGTCTTGGGAGGACCTCGTGCGGTACCTGCAGGTGAGCTATATTAACAGGTTACCCATTTTCATATATTACTGAATTAAGATCCATGAAATATAGTTAATAGAATTACAAAAATTGCTACTTGGCTGAGAACTTGTATAAGACAGTGGATATGGGGAAGGACCTTACAATAAGTTCTATCTGGGTGTTCCCGGGGCATTTCTTTCTTTATGTGATGTCTATATTTTTATTAAAAGTTAAGAAAAAAACTGTTCTTGCATTTATCATAACGAATAATATTATAATAAAAGTGAGAACAGGTTGATGTAACCTTTAACGAAAATACGACGAACCTTTTATAGATCATGCTTAATTGAAAATTATTTAGTATAAATTGTTTAATCAAAGATAACATAGATTAATACATGACTACTTTGTATGGTATTCCTTTACATATTTCAGTTGTTCTGACTCAATATTTTGTATAAAATTGTATATTACACATACAGGGAGAAAAATAAGGTTTCTCGGACGCAAGGGTTTGTGGAAACTGTGTCTGAGGATGCCCTATGTTTCTCTCATAGTGCATACAAGCTAAGCCAACGACTTTGTCTGCGTTGAATGTTTTTTTTTCATAGGTTTGAATGGGTAGCATTTTCATTAATTTAGGCAAATTGCTTTACAAATTAAAAACATACATATAAATACTTCAATGAGTTAGTTGCTGTGTATTACTGCAAAGAGCTTATAGACCTTTTTCAGGCTTTAGATTATCGCTGTACCAAATTTCAATCATTTTCGTAAAATCCGTACTTATGTGAACTCTACTGGGCAAAAAGGAATATTCGTACCAAATTCCAAGTCGCTACACCTTATCTGATGAATCAATAGGTAATACCCCCGCAACCCCCCTTGCGGGTGGAAATTCGTAAAATCCATTCGTAGCTGACCTTTACTCGGCAAAAGGAATATTCCAACGAAATTTCAAGTCTACGCCTTATAGTTCCAGAGATATCGTAAAGAGTCAATAGATACCTGGATATCTCTTTTATATATATAGATATGATCGTTTTTACACTGGGATGAAAAATACGTCTTTGAGTTTAACTTTTCAATCATTTGTTAAAAATTTAACAATTGTTTCATGCCTTTGACACCTCGATAAACAAATGTTTGCAAGGTTACATAGAGAAAAAGTGAGTTATTCGCATGCTCGCTATTGGAATTTAATTAGGAGAGAAACAGGCACTTTTGTATCGCATGCACAATATCAGTGTAAAAAATAAAAGTTTCGCGTGATTTAGTTTGATAATTGAAAAAACGGTTTTGCTTTTCAGATGGCACGAAAGAAGGCTCGCGAATCATACATTGAATCTGAACTCATCTATGCGTATGCTCGTACTGGCCGCCTCGCGGATCTCGAGGAGTTCATATCCGGACCCAACCATGCAGACATACAAAAGATTGGTGACCGCTGCTTCGAAGACAAAATGTATAATGCTGCCAAATTACTTTACAACAATGTTAGCAATTTCGCTCGTTTGGCAATCACATTGGTGCATCTGAAGGAATTCCAAGGTAATACTTTTTTTTTACATTCATTGATTAAGAGACATTGATTATTGTATAGAAATGGGCATCCTCTACTAAGTTCTCTATATAAATCCTATGTATTAATAATGTAAATGCAGTAAGTCAATCTCTTAAGAAAACTTAGAATACATAAAATGCTCTTTGTTCCATTAGCTTTTATATCAAAATAGTATAGTATATATAGTAGTGCTGTACAATTTGACGGTTATAACCGGCCATAAAGTTTAACCAGGTTAAAAAGTTCAGAAGCCAATTAATTAATCCAAATTAACTGGTTAAATCAATCAACAAGCTGACTGGTTAAAATTTTAAGCGGTTAAAAAAATTACTAATTTTCTCAATGGTGTGATAAAAATTGATAGGATTTATTTTCACAGTAAAAATACTTTTGGAATTATTTTTGTATAAGCTATTTCAAATTATAAAAATTGTTCATAAAATAAGATGTATAAATAGTCAGAATGGCAAAAAAATTATAGAACTTTTTTATAAAAGTTTTTCAGGAAATTTTAATGATTTTTCCAACTGGTTTATTTGCATTAATTATTTGGATTCCGAAATTAATTAACCTGGTTAAGCTTGATGGCCGGCTTAGACAGCCATATTGTACAGCATTAAAATATAATTACATTCGATATAAAGGCAACTTGAGTACAGATACAAGACATTTTTTTATATATTTTAATTGTGTTACGATATTTGTTCAGAATCATCCCCTCAACTGCATAGCATAACACATTGTATGTAATTTTATCTGCAGTAAGAGTTTTGCAGCCAGTTGGTGTTGTCAATTTTTTCTTTTTAATATAGGTGGGTTGACATCTACTGTACTATCTAGCTGGTTATAATTTAGAGAGTTACATACAAAGCAAATAATAAGTCCTGAAATGAATGACATTAACTCACACACTGCCTGATATGCTGATCAAATTCTAAGTTTTCAAAGTGATATTAGGGTAGGGGTACTAATTATACTATATATATAAAAAAACTGCCTCATTGGTCTAGTGGTTAGCATGTTCGACTACAGACATGAGGTTCGAGTCCCGGGTCGGGCCAATTCGAAATTGATATTGAGTTTTCTAAAATTTTCTCAATATTTGCCCGAAGTTGGGAAAAATTTGGCAGTGTGATCCACCCCAGAGGGTGAAGGAATAGAGAGTGCACTTGTGTACTATGCCTCCCAATCCTCAGTGGAGCAGCATGGTGGGTCTATGTTCTAAAACCCTCTCTTATATATATGAGTGAGGAAGCCTGTGCCCAGCTGTGGGACGTTAATGGGCTACTACTTACTACTGACTAATAAAAAAAATATAATACCTTTATGTTGGGGTTATTGATTGACCTCTCATTTACCAAACACACTGAGCGACAGTATATAATATTGCATATTTTTCTCTACTGTAAACTATGTAAATTCTCTGCAATGGTAGTGTAATAAAATAATATAAAATACAAATGAAAGCTGTAGTCTTTCTATGTGCTGAAAAGATTATAAACACAAGTCCTTAATTCTGACCGTTTTTTAATCTATCCCTATTATTAATCGTCTGTATTTAATGCGGACGCCAAACTGTGTCTTAAAAGGAAAAATTACTATACTAAAACATATGAATATTTTGTTCATAGGTGCGGTGGACAGTGCTCGTAAAGCAAACTCAACCCGTACCTGGAAGGAAGTATGTTTCGCTTGTGTGGACGCTGGCGAATTCCGTTTGGCGCAGATGTGCGGTTTGCACATCGTCGTACACGCGGACGAACTTGAAGACCTCATCAATTATTACCAGGTAACAATGAAGTGATATTAAAATAAAGTATTCAAATAATATATATCTCCGATAGAACCTAAAACATAAACAGTAAGAGAAAATATCCAGCAAATGACAGCATATATTTGGAACCCTTTTCATAAAACATGAACCTTCCATGAATGTTTCAAAGATATACAGGTTTTCTTACACCACCTTTCGCAACAAACAAGGATAAACAGATTTTTATGATCAATACAAGCAAACAAGCAACTCGCTATTAAAAATTCATATAATAATTATGTTGATGTTAATATTTAGTGGAAATTTGCTAATGTAATGGGAATACAATTAAACTAACAATAATACTTCAAGATGTGCCGATTACGAACACTACAATTTTTAAAGTGTTTGCAGTTACTATTATGATTTATTTAAAAGCAGTACACCTTAAACAATTTTCCAAAAAGAAATTAAATAAAAAAAATCTTGAACTAGTAGTCTTGTATATGAACTGGGCAGACTTAGAAAAGCAGCCATTTGCAGACATCAAAACGATAATAACATTATTTCTATATAAGTTTTAAAAAAATCATTGTTATAAAAGTGATGTATGTAATGTCACTAAAATTGTGATAATGTATTAATAATTTCAGGACCGAGGCCACTTTGATGAACTGATCAGTCTCTTGGAAGCCGCATTGGGACTGGAGAGGGCCCACATGGGCATGTTCACAGAATTAGCCATTCTCTATTCGAAGTACAAACCTGCTAAGATGCGTGAACATTTGGAACTTTTCTGGTCGCGTGTTAATATACCAAAGGTAAGTGAAGTATTGTGATTTTTCTTACAGTCAATTTTGCATAGAATTTCTAGTACTTGAATCCTGATTTTTAAGGATTTAGTTATGCAAGACACTGTGTGCTAAAACGAATGGAGTTTCTAAACAATGCTTAAGCCTTTAAATATGAACAATATAATTGTAGTTGTATTGCTACTGTAATTTGTAAGGTCTTAAATGATCATAGAAAACTCTTGTTTATTAAAAACACCACGCATTTCAAATAAAATGTTGAATAATTTCAGGTTCTTCGTGCAGCAGAACATGCACACTTGTGGTCAGAACTGGTATTCCTGTATGATAAATATGAAGAGTATGACAATGCTGCTCTTACTATGATGCAACATCCCACTGAGGCCTGGAGGGAGGGACACTTTAAAGACATTATCACTAAGGTAAGTGACACCTATTAATTACGTCTAGTCCTATCTTCTTTTTATTGCTAAAAAGTTTAGTTGAATGTAATCTTACCTGATCGTAAATGATGATATAGTCTAAGGTAGAAGCGAGCTAAGTTGGTACAAGGTAATTTACCTCTCATGGTTTACACACAGCATCATACTGGAGTATTGAATTTTTTTGCTGGTAATTAAAATATTTAAAATATTTTTACAGTATATACAATATTTTACTTTTTATTATATTTTATTTTTACTGAATCTACCTGACAAGAATTATTTTTATTAAAATCGTTTTAATCTTTTAGAAGTTTTGTCACATACACCTATAGAAGAATTATGTATAATAATATGATATTTAATGTTATAGGTGGCAAACATGGAACTCTATTATAAAGCCATCCAATTCTATCTGGACTACAAACCTCTACTATTGAACGACCTTCTACTGGTGCTGGCACCACGAATGGATCACACCAGGGCAGTGGCATTCTTCACAAAAGCTGGACACCTGCAGCTGGTCAAGGCGTACTTACGATCAGTTCAAAGCCTCAACAACAAAGCAGTTAATGAGGCACTTAATTCTCTTCTCATTGATGAGGAAGATTATCAGGTAATACACATTTTAAATAGGAATAATTAGTTCCCCTTAGTAATAAGTAATAGTTAAGCGAGATCTTTAGAATTCCTCTAAATATCTTTAATTTTTGGTTTTATCAAGTTACATTTATATTTACAGACTACACACAATGAGAGTAAAAATGAATTATAATTAAGTTTACAACATCTAAACTACTGTTAAATGTAGTGCAAATTATATAATTCAGGAATATTTCGATGCAAAAAAACATTTTGATTTGTATCGAGATATACTTATATCTATATATATACTTCTCAATATATTTATACATAAAAATATTGTAAATAAGAACTTTTTAGTTTCTTATTAGTATTATCTCAGTAGGATAAATCTATAGTAAAAAATCACACAATTGTGTCTGAGAACACTTAAAAGTAGGTGTTTAAGTACGACGACTTGATGCTTATGGAACTTTGCAACGCCCGATTGGTACATACAGTTCGCCAACAACTTTGCCACTCGATTTTAAAACTGATATGTTTAATTGATTAATGAAATGCAGTTAAGGGCAGTTTGATTTATATGAAGTATACAAAATATGTAATGTGTTTAATTGAATAAGAAATAATACTGTATTGTATACTTAGTAAATAACACATTTTTTAGATATAAATATATACCTAAGGTATACTGTGTTCAACTTTTCTGTACTATGAATGAATATTATACATATAAACCTTCCTCTTAATCACTCTATCTATTGCTGAAAAGTGCATTAATATCTGTTGAGTGGTTTATAAGATCTCTGGTAAACAGATAGCTGCTGCGACTACATTTTATTAAAACTTATGGTTCAATAACTGCGATTATAAATGTAAGATTTCTGCATAATTACCTCATAATTATTGTTTGCAGGGTTTACGAACATCGATAGACGCTTTCGACAATTTCGACACCATCGCCTTGGCGCAACAATTAGAGAAACACGAACTTACGGAATTCAGAAGAATCGCAGCCTACCTATACAAAGGTATATTTTCGCCTACTTTAAATTTGTTTTTACTTAATTGTCACTATTTAAATGGCATAGTGAGGGTAATTTAATAACAGTTATATGAGCGATTGTTACATGATAACGTTTTACTATAAAATATCTATAATTTTGATATGATCATGAGATAAAGTAATTATATATTTTTTATTCTTTTAACCAACATTCGGATAAGCAGTATTTGGGAATTAAAATTTAACTGACTTCCATTTCATGATTCTAAATGAACGTAATTTGTACAAATTTACATGTATACTGAGGTAAAATGGTAACATTGAGTTTTGTTGCCTAAAGATAACTAAAAGCTTGACTACTCGAAGAAGAAGAGTACTGGCAAAACATCAAACCCTATTTAACCAGCAATACAGACAGTTGCATTGGTTCTACAAATTCCTATGGGAGATTAGTCATTTAGCAATTTGTTTGTTAAAAAAATAGTAGTTTAAAATGAAATATTTATGGTTAATCAATATATTTAAAAAAAATTGGTTTGTGAAAGTAATATTTATTAAATGAATTGATCTTTCTCATCAGGTAATAATAGATGGAAACAGAGTGTGGAACTGTGCAAGAAGGATGCCCTTTATGCGGACGCGATGGAGTATGCATCTGAATCGCGACAACCTGAAGTTGCTGAGGAGTTGCTGGACTGGTTCCTTGAACGCAATAACTTTGAGTGTTTCTCTGCCTGCCTGTACCAAGTATGTCAAACAAAATCATTCAGTCATTTCTCTTTTATAGATGACAGACAAATGGCACTACTGTTTCTTCCCAACCCCCTACTTTGACTATTACTAATCTGTTCTGATTACTGTTATTTAGATGAACTGAAGAATCCTCTTGACTAATTTCCTCTGAATATTAAGTATAACCTTATCGGTATTACTCCTTAGAATGAGCTTACGTTATGATGATTTGTATAAGAATATACAGAAATGATGCTTCAAAACTTTTCTGCTTACAGATAAAAAAATAACATATTTCAGTTCAATTTTTCTTACTGATTATATTGGCTTCAAATAAACTAGTTCACATTTTAAACTGCCAAACTAGCATATTATACAGTTCATCTCAAATTATTAATTTGTTTTCAGTGTTATGATCTGTTGAAGCCGGATGTAGTGATTGAATTAGCGTGGAGGCATAACATAATGGATTTCGCAATGCCATACCTTATTCAGGTATTCTACTTTATTATATATTTGTATAACTTCATTGAAATTTCAAAGACTGAGATGTGAATAGACTCTCTTTAGTCTATGTTATTACCTGCTTAAAAATTTTGTTTTGTTAAAATATATAACCTGACTATAATTTACAGACTGTACGAGAGTTGACAACGAAGGTAGAAAAGTTAGAAGAAGCAGACGCCAAACGAAGTACGGAAAGCGCAGAACAGGAGGCAAAGCCTGCAATGATTATGGAGCCACAGCTTATGCTTACTGCTGGTAAGTGTGAATTCTATATATATACGTACAGAGAGAGGGGGAGAGTATAGTTTATTGTACACATGTATGTAACAAACATGAAATACTGCCTACTATACTAAGATTTCCATTCATCCCAATGTTGCCTGGAAGAAATCGTTAGGTAGCGATAAGGCCGCCTTTTCTACTCGTGTATATTTAATTGTCTGTGTTTATTTACGGTGTACGATAAAGTATGTATTCTATCTATCTATAAAATATATCCAAAAATTTATTTATATGATACAAAAAGTTGGCCTTATCTCTAAGTAGCAATTATAGATGAGATTAGTGTTAGGGAAATTTCGTTACAAGGGAAGGTGATGTCTAATATGTATGTAATGAATATATGTGGTGTATATATATAGTCATCGTGTAAGTGGACAGGGAGAGATAGTGAACTATTCTATATGTAAAAGTCAAATTGCGTTGTCTGGTGACAATATGAAACTAAGAACGTTAAAAAATTATATTTACTAATATAATAAGGTTGTCTGGAAGAGATTGCTTGTAGCAATAATACCACCTTTGCACGTTTTAATTATAGTTAGAAGTATCTTAGTTTATATGTCGTGACCACGATCCATGCAACTGGGTCGAAATATCGATAAACCACGAAAATTTAAGTTTCAAAATATTAAAAATATAATTATTATTATTATAAACAAAACTAATTCCACACATGCACTTTTATTAATTCATTGTATCAGGTCCATCGATGCCGTACGGCGGTGTAGCTGCACAGGCGTCGTCGCCGTACGCGTATGCGGCGCAGGCTCCGTCCCCGGCGCCCTACCACGGTTACGGCATGTAGGGAGCCGCCGACCCGCGCTGGCGGGCACTCGGCTCCTTCGCAAACTTCTAAGCGTACCGAGGGACATTGCACACCTAGGGCTGTTATGACAACGTAGAACAACATATAGAATGAAATAAATAGTGTGGTACTATACTTTGTAGAAACTATTAAGAGGCAAATTACCTTTGATGGCTTCGCTGGCGTAATCTTATGATTAGTCGTCACGCTAGCACACCTTCCTATTGTAGCTATGTAAAACATACATTATGAAAGAAAAAAATGTGTAACAGTACTACACTGTGTAGAAACTAGTAAGAGGCAGCTTATCATTAAGCTGATCAAGTCACACTCGACATAGAAGCGGTAAGGGTCAATGTCCTGGTTTTAAGTTACACTTGAAAAAAAATTATATACATTTTAATTAGAAATTTCAATAAAAATAACATTGTTACTGGTATATGCCACTAGTATACAAGTGTTTATTATAATTTGTGGATATTTAGACCCAGTTAAGTGGGCCTTAAATATTTAAGATTCATCACGATATATGTGAGCGCATGTTTTCCCAATTTTTGATATATTTTGTATGTCTCAGTTATGGTTCCTATTAAGTATATTGCCGCTGATTAGTGTATGTGATGTTTGATAATAGACAGCGTTAAATTTTCATAATAGCCCTACTAAATATATGAATAAAGTGGTCGGCCGAACCATCACATATGTAAAACGCCATTTTGACGTATAATTTTATTAATTAAAAAGTGAACCGGCTAAAGATAGCAAGGTTTACAATTTGATAGGAATTGTTGTAAATAAAATGGAACTATAACTCATGCACTTAAAGTACATTATAAAAAAACCGATACCTGTTACAGTTATAAAATATCAGTTACTGTTATATCTACTTTGAACATATTGTTATTTACAATAATTTCAATCAAATTACTAATCTCGCCAGCTTTAGCACCAGCTATGTGTAGCTGTATCTAAACGTAACCAGTGCTCATGCTAGAAATATATAAAAAAGCATGTTATTACAGAATTTAGGCATACAGGTGCTGAATGTAATGTATGTCTATAACAAAGTTAAATTGTTTATATACATTTTTCACTTATTTTGAAAATACAGTGTAATCTCTATATAACGAGGCAAAACTGGGAAGAGTCGTCACAGCACGCCTGACAGATATGAAACATCAAAATCGTTTTGATACAGTTCAATATCTTTAAGAGAATAGTTGACAACAGAAAATAAATATGGCATCATAAAAATCCTTTGTGGCGACGCAAGCCGTGGCGACTCGTTGCCAAATCGTTAAATGGACATCGATCTGTATTCTAAAATGATTAAAAAAAGACGATATCCAAAAATTTATAACGTAAACTTACTTATAATAATTATATTGGCACTTACAGACAGTCCTATAGGAGTTTTAAAAAATCGTTATATCGTTGAAATTAGCCTCGTTATATTAAGGTTACACTGTTTAGTTTTCATTGTTTATCTGTTGAATTTTATGTAAACACAGTCTGTGGTTAAAATTAATTTGTCTTTCTGTATTATCAGAATATTCATTCTCATCATTTTATAGAGTCAAGATTTTTTTGAATTTTATATATTGGAAATATTAGAAAAATGAGTAAGTATTACACTTTTAATTTATTGGCGGCCTAAGTATTAATTTACTTTCATATGTATTATTTTTTGATAAAAATATCGTAATGAAAATGGTCGGGCCGATAAAGTTACAAGTAATGTCTGCCTCTATAAAATTTATTCTATTTAAAATAAATATAGCTCTCAATTTTACAATATACCACTCGAAGTAGAGAGTTTATTGAATAGATATTTAATGTTGTTATATGTAGGGATTCAATCGCCTTCAATTATCTAAGCTATTTTAGAAAAAATAATATTTAAAAAAAAAATCTACATAATATTACATCGTGTATATTGTTGAACGTTGATTGTATGAAGTGATTGAATCTACAACATTGCTTTTTTCATTACTTAGTGTAATCATGAATATAATTATGCAACATATTTCATATATTTCCTAAATAATGCATGAAATATTTCTCGATATTTTCCTTTTTATACTGTACTACTGTGTTCGGTTATTAATTTTAACCATTAAGTATTAGTCAATGGAAAAAACCTTTTTTTTATTTCCAGAGGGTTTTTTTTGTTTTACGTCATTGTAATGTTCACCAAATTATTCATCGGAGCTTAGATGTCTCTAGGTGCATAAATATATAATATACAAATGTATATACAATAATAATTGTTGCGATGTTATCTTCTGAAATATAAACTTAGCTATTTAAATTTAAAACACATTTAAAGGAAGAGTTATTTCTGATTACAATCGTATGCAAAATCGATTCGAATTCGATTTGATTCGAATAGGTTCGGTCAATGGTACAACACTATTCCAGCGAAATTTTATAACAAAAAAATTATGATATAAAATATAATTTCAAAATGATTATTGTTATATGTATATAATGCTTTCGGATTTAGATATTGTTGATGGCAAAGATAAAATTATGAAAGCGTAATCTAAAGGAGAACTTGTAGGTACGGTTAGGTTTAGTTTAGGCAGAGATAGACATATGTTTTTATTATATCGTATTAATATTTGTTTGCGAGCGTGTGTGAGGTTTGTATCACGCGTGTTGCTTGCATTGCGTCGTTTTATCACACCTTGGTATGCCTTCACTAGATAATACATAAGATTATTTATAATAGTTAAAAGCAGAGGCGGTCTGGAACCCTTTGTTATGCAATTGTCAATCAATAGTTATTTTTTCGTAGAGATTACTTAAGGTTTTTCACACTCCAGATTAGCTGTTTCTTTAAATATGCCACGTAGTGTTATATTCTGACATTATGTTTGGAGTACAATCAATAAGATCTTTAGTTGTTAAAGAAGTCATTTCAATCATTCCCATTTAATAAACTTCGTTTTTTTATTATTATTTAGTTGCTGTAACTATTTAGGTACTATATAAAAACATTGTTGCAGATATTTATTTACTAACTGAATAAATACTGTGACATAGAACCGACCTTAAAATTCATTATTTAAATACATTGTATTGTATTTATTCGTGTATGATACTGTTTTCCATTAATTTTATTATAGTAAGATTATATTGAAGTAATAAATTAATTTGATTTTTATTATGTTACCCCTTATTAGTCCATTTGGTTTATTTTATGCTTCAGTAATTCTGATAATATTATCAATGTATGTGTAAAAATGTGAGGTTCACTATATATGATTTATTTATATATTTTAATAATAGATGGCATTTGAAAAAACCCATCGCAACAAAAAATTACACAGTATAATCGATTTTTGAAACGGAATTCCTTAATCACATGCCATCAAACAAAGATTTACTTACACTCACCAAGAATGAAGATGTGGGGAGTGTAAATAAATATTTTTATATGAGAAATCTTAACGTAAATCTCTAAAAGTGGCAGATCAATAAATTTCATTTCGAAGACGGATACTGTTAGACATTTTTATAGAGAAAGAGATCGACTCTTCAATCGATGTCCATCCCTATCACAAAATTGCAGATGCAGAATAAATTTGTGGTATTGTCCATACATCTATGTGTTACTCTTAGACCTGATTATAACAGAACAAGCAATATGATATTACTGTTACTCATAAATAACAAGTACCAGTTTCTATTATTAAATAACATACATACATACATACATAGCATCATGCCTCATTCCCATAGGGGTAGGCAGGGACAACATCCTTCCACTTGCCACGATCCTTGCATATCTCCTTCGCTTCTTTCATTCTCATTAAACCTTTCATACAAGTTCGTCGGTTTAGAGTACTCTTGACTTGGCCCTTAATTAAAATGTCCTGGATTTGATCCAGGAACGTTCGCCTCGGTCTTCCCCTTCCAACTTTCGCATTCACTCTTGACTCATAAATCATTTTTGTCAGTCTCCTTTCATTCATTCTCTCATATTAATTAACGTGCTTTTTTAAAAGTTAAGTAATATATAAAAATTAAAATACAAATATATTGCTTATAAAATACTTTTTTTAATCGCACACAATATACGTCATAAAATCACAAGAAAATTAGACATTATCAGCTTATTATAAAATTATAAATTTGCATTAATTAAATGTGGTTTATCAAAAATAATAAATTTAATACATAACTTAAATATTACTATAACATTTGATTATGACAAGACATTGATTTCAATTTACTCTCACTTCCACAGTTCTCAACTAGGTTTTGAGATATGTGGTAAAGATGTATGTTATCAATTATCATGCATATTATTTCGTAACTTACAACTAAACACTTTCCTTCATGCTTTAAAACAGGCTTAGGACTGTCAGTTCATTGAATTCTCGAGTATATTAAAGAAAGAAAAATTATTTTGTGTCTTGAACTGGCGCATTTACAAGTGTTCAATTAATTTTATGTGCATAATCCCTATTTACAGGTTTAACTTACAACTTAGAAATTTGGCATTAATTTTCAGTCTATATAAAGAAAACTATTATATAAAATTAACTTCAAACTTGACTAAAATCTTAATATAAAACGAAATAACTAGATAAGGACAACCTTTTGCTTTTAAAATTAAAGTACAAAACAAATATTGTTCTTAACTTCAAAAATAAAGAAAACTTAAAATTCCCACAAATGTTTCCCTTTATTTAACATTCAAATAAAATGAAAATTAAATTATCCGCAATAAACAAATGTTATTTATATAATCGATTTGTTAACGATCTATTGTTATTATTACGAAATTCGAGTACAAAAGATCAGAAATTCTAAAAAATATACATTAAAGTTAATATTTATTATTTGGCCATTGGTGATGGCCCTGGTGTTACAAATATCCATAGGTGGCGATAATCACTTACCATCAAATGAACCATCTCATTCGTCGGTTTTAGGTATATAAAAATGATGTATATATTGGTGCAAAAATACTAACTGTTGGAGCTTTTTTACCCCTACACGAGTTCTCCTTTCGCTTAGTATTTTTCCGGCAGCTGAATATACTCGTTCACAGGGCACTGATGCTGCCATCGCATTGAGCTTGGTTGCAGCTATTTTATATAAAGTGGGATAACCTGCTTTGTGTTCTTGCCACCATTTCATCGGGCAGTCGTTTCTCGCAAGTATTTTATCATCATAGGACCGCTGTACCTCCAAGATTGCACGGGAGTGAGCTGTACCCTATGGCTGGATATCTTGTATCTTTTGTTTGAAATCCAGCCATATCGATTTCGTTTGGCATGATGTTGAGGGCACTTCCGGATTTTTGTGCAACCAATGCTATGATTCGCTTTTTTGTTTCCTCGGCAACTACAGGGTCATCAAAATAGAATTTGATCCTGGGGTCCAGGAACATGCATGCAAAAGGTGTCAATGAGATTAAAATTTAAAAATCGTCGTTTCAAATTCCCAAATAGGTCTTGTCGCATTGTTTTCTAAAAGTATTTTTTTTTTGTGAACCCAGGTTTTCTAAGGCCCTTATTAGTCCTATTGTAATAGGGATCACCAAGCTGCCGGTAACATACTTTTGCCCACTGATCTCCCAAGAGACTTCTTCACATGGGTGAACCAGACACAATTCTTCACATGAAAGTCTCGGAGCTTGCTATTGCGGTCAGCCCTAAATTAATCATGGCGCTATTTAAGGGCTCCTTTACTTCCACACACCTTTGTAGCATATAGTAAGTTTAATTCTATCTCTTAGGAACGTCTTGCAAAAGGCATTTAGGTGTGACTCCCGCTTGCTTCTGGTACTTTTTTTAACTTTTCCCAAGAAACTTTGCTTTGCTTAAAGTGCCGGACAGTTCCTTTTATTTTTAAAATTAATTCCGCAATATTTCGGTCATTTAGCAAGTCGTTGACCACTAAGTTAAAGGTGTGGGTATAATATGGGAAATTTTGCCACCTGAGTTTCTCGTTCGATGGCAACTTTGATGTTCGTACCACCACCATTGTCAGATACAGCCAATAGGATTTTGTCCGCTACATTCCATTCTTCACATCTTACTCGTATGGTGTCAGCTATATTTTTTTCTGTATGGCCTTTCATTAGTATACAGTCTAGAAGAAATTATTTAAACACAAACTCTTCCTCTTCATTGTAGTGTCCAGTCAAAGCTATCATCGAGTCGTTTGCACGTGATGCACTTGTGTACGTACAAGGTCTTTTAAATCTGTCTTTGCTTTTTCATAAATTGCCGGTAACACAGTCTTACCAAAATATTTTCTGGTCGGAATAGTGTAATTCGGGAATGCGTACGCCATTAGTTCACGAAAACCACGACCTTCCACCATTCTGAACGGCTGAAAATCCATTAGAAAGAGATTCATGATTCTTTTATCAATTTCTAATTTTGAATTGCAACGTCTGGATACAAAAATGCTTAATGGCTAATGGCCTTATGTTCTTTTTAATTTTAACGGCCGTGACAAAATGTGGGAGCTTACCGGCTGTGGTAGTGAGACGGGAATTGATGCGATGTTCCGGACGACGCGAAGGATGAGAGCACCTGGTTGGTGGCTGAACTGCCTAATCTGTCAACCATCCTAACTGTGGGATGTTTTTTAGTCATGTGTTTTTTTTAATATGTTACGGATGATTTAAAAGATAATTTAACTTTAACTTTACATATATTGCAGGTCGCATAGTATCCACCTACGCCCACAAAATGATCCCACACAACACTCACTTTCTTATTTACATTTGCCATTCTACTGCACTAATATTATAAAAAAACCTATTAGCCTGTAAACATATACACTATCAGAATTACCTAGTTTGTTATGTACACAAACGAAATGAACACTTTAATATTTTTATTCGCAATTATAAACAACAAAAAAGAATCTGTGAGCTCCTTTGACTGGCTCGCCACATAAAACTATGCCGGTTCAATGCGAAGTGTGGAAAATCGTTATAAGTAAAATGCTTCGAGTATTCACTACTAGAGTTAGAGTACTTCCTGTGACCGTCGTATGTCGTATCTGAGCAGCGAATGGTATCGACTATCGACGTGTCCATGGAAAATTGAGGAAGTTGTGCGGGCGCCTTTATCTATTCAATTATTTCTACCTGATATAGTAGGTCCTCATAGCATCTATGGATGCCGACACCAGATGTTGCACACAACTTGATTAAGACCGCATTCTGTACCCTTTTTAATGTTTATTTCCAAATAATTTGTTTTACAATGTTATTTACAAAACGAAATATAATCTCTAACAATATGCACTTATAACAATACACAACTATTTCTACGATATGATATAATGAGAACCTCTATTTACAATTATCATAAAACAGGTAACCTACTTTTGGTTCTACGTCCAATTTAACCTATCCGTCGTGAGTAAAATCTCTATTTGCTATGTTCTCAATCGAAAGTAAATTTTAAAATTAACCGAAATATAACTCATAATACGAAATATAATACTAGGTGCTTCTCGTTATAACAATAGTCTTTCAAATGGATGTAAGCGCGATAGATTATTAAGTAAAAGAATAGATATAAAAGAATAGAATCTAATTAAAGAGTCACGTCTCAACAATGAATAATCATATCTTCTTATAACTGTAATGAAACGACTCTTGCTCATTAAAGACTGTTCTACTTCAAGATTATTTTACCTACATTCATATACGACAACTTTTCTCTTTTAAATAAAAAAATTACACGTGCATATTAACACAAACAGCATTTTATATTTAACCACAGATTACAATTAGATCTTTGTATTTCTTTAATATTATGGTTTTGCTTGTAAGATTGTTTTACTTCAAGACTATTTTACCTAAATTCATATACTAGAATTACTATGTCTATTTTTCTATAATACTAGGTGCTTCGCGTTTTAACAAAAGTCTATCAAATGGGTGTCAGCGTCAAGATTAATAAGTAAAAGAACAGATACATACACACATACATACATAGCACGCCTCATTCCCATAGGGGTAGGCAGAGACAACATCCTTCCACTTGCCACGATCCTTGCATATCTCCTTCGCTTCTTTCAATCTCATTAAACCTTTCATACAAGTTCGTCGGTTTAGAGTACTCTTGACCTGGCCGTTATTTAAAATGTCCTGGATTTGGTCCAGGAACGTTCGCCTCGGTCTTCCCCTTCCAACTTTCGCATTCACTCTTGACTCATAAATCCTTTTTGTCAGTCTCCTTTCATTCATTCTCTCTACATGCCCAAACCATCTAAGCATACCTTTTTCAATTTTAGTCACTACGTCTTCTTTTATACCACAACGTTCTCTTATCACACTATTTCTCACTCTGTCACTCAGTTTTAATCCACTCATGCTTCTCAACGCTCTCATTTCTACCGCATTTATTTTACCCTTGTGATTCTTCTGCCATACCCAACTTTAACTACCATACATAAGTGTTGGCACCAACACTCTACTCCAGCATGCACAGCCGGTCTAGCCCTTTGAGACACCATCTGGCCATTCACAAAAGCGTGAAGAGCACCATTTACCATATTCCTTGCAATATCACATGTACCATCTTTTGTAAATGTAGATCCCAAGTATACAAATTCTTTCACCTCTTCCACTTGTTCCCCATCAATCAANACGTTCTCTTATCACACTATTTCTCACTCTGTCACTCAGTTTTAATCCACTCATGCTTCTCAACGCTCTCATCTCTACCGCATTTATTTTACTTTTGTGATTCTTCTGCCATACCCAACTTTCACTACCATACATAAGTGTTGGCACCAACACTCCAGCATGCACAGCCGGTCTAGCCCTTTGAGACACCATCTGGCCATTCATAAAAGCGTGCAGAGCACCATATACCATATTCCCTGCATTTACTCTCCTTTCAATATCACATGTACCATCTTTTGTAAATTTAGATCCCATGATCCCATGCCATTCATCATAGATTCATCTCGTTCAAAAAGCATGACTTTCGTTTTGTTTACATTCACTTTCATTCATTTCCCTTTCAAAGCTTCATTCATAATATTTAGCATCTCCTGTAGCTCATTAGCGGATGACGCAAGTATTACTTGATCCTCAGCGTAGAGTAAACATTTGATGAGTAATTCATTGATTTTTAACCCATACATACTTTATTTTAAATCTGTCCATACATTTATCCATGAATAGATTGAACAGCCATGGTGACGCAACACATCCCTGTGGAACACATCTTTCGACAGGAAACCACTCCGTGTACGCCCCGTTTATTCTATCACAAGTTCTAGACCGCTCATAGAGAGACTTCAATGTTTGAATCAGACAACCACTCACCCCATACGTAGATAACGTTGACCACAGCTCATTCCTCACCACTCGATCATAGGCCTTTTCTAAATCTACGAAAGCGCAATAAATTTTTTTAAGAACAGATAATACGACCTAATTAAAATTTGCTTTTCAAATTTTGGTACTTCAAATAAATACTAGGTGTGTCTCGTTTTAGCTTACATAAATATTAACAAAAGACGATAAAAAGTATTGGGTATTCTGTATTCCAAGCTATGTTGGTGGCCGATTGTTATCGATTAGTGAATACTGAAAATATTGATTGTAGATATGAATTGTAAATGATATCTTAACAGATAAAATGTCATCGCAAGAACAATTGTTACTTATCTCGAATACTTGTAATTTAAGATATATCTGTTACAATAAATATGCCTCACTCCTAGTTACTCTATATTTTAATCCATAGATAATAACTATATACTGCTTATTTTAATCTGTTCTTACATTATTTTGAAGAGATTTCTAATTACTATATAAATAAATATAAAATTCATATTTTATTACTATAATATTATGCCATACAAACGTAAAAAATACCATAACGGCGATACACATTTAAAAAAACGATGGCGTGTTCGCAATAGGAAGAAGGATCTTGATGAAATTGATGTAGACCTAAAAGATGGTAAGCATGTGTTTATGACATATTGTTGAGGTTATATTTTGCGTGCAGCTTACGTAAAAACTTAAACATATTCTTTTATTATAGAAAATGCTGAGAAATTACTAAACCAAGAAATAAATTTGGATGTACCGGGCGCCGCACAACATTACTGTCTACACTGTGCTCGTTATTTTATCGATGAGAAAGCACTTTCTGAACATTTTAAAACAAAAGTTCATAAAAGGAGATTAAAAGCGTTAGAGTTGGAACCGTATAGTATAGAGGAGTCCGAACGAGCCGCTGGTCACGGTAACTTTAAACTCCCTGTTAAAAGAAAAATTGTATCACAAAATGTTGATAAGCATGAAGATGTTGAACTTTTAGAAGAAAGTCCAATTAAAAAACAAAAATCAGAAGACAATGAATAAATATTTGAAATATCTAAGATGTTTTTCACATCTCAAAGCCATCAAATTTGATCATTTTAAGATACTTACTCGATCATCTGCTTTATTCATAAATGGTCCAAAAGCAACTGATAATTTTGTATATATAATACCACATATAGATTTTCCAGACCGTATAACACAGAGAGAAATATTACTGGCAGATTTATCCAAAAGAGAAGCAAAAATAGATTTAGAAAAACTAGAAAATCTTTGGTCTATTTATGAAGATTTAAAGTCAAGGAAAATAGCATTGGATAAAAAGAAAGAGGAACTTTCTTCGGAAATAGAGATACTTTTAAAAGAACAGACAGACAATGATAAGGTTCAAAAGTTGAAAATGCAAATTTCTTTAGTAAAAGAAAATATTAAGAAACTAAAAGCTCCATTGTGGTCTGCAGAGGAAACAGCTGTGATAGAGGCATTAAAATTACCAAACAAACTGCATAGCTTAACACCAGAGAGGGATAGAACTATTATATACAAATGCAATTCAATGCCATTAAATGATAAAAGTCATGTAAGGATTGGACAAGAAAAAAACTTAATACAAATTGATAATAGTAAGAATTATTACTTAAAAGGTGATGCAGCTATATTTGAACTTGGAGCAAGTTTTCACTTCAGTGATATACTGAAACAAAATAATTTTATACAATTTTCGAATACTGACTTTAGTAAAAGTTTGGTGGTGGAAGGCTGTGGCATAGATTATACTGATCCTAACTGTACCTTTAAATTACATCAAAATGATGACAATGGCACTGAAAATCAACTGCATTTAACAGGAGCTGGTTCTTTATATTCCTTTTTTGCATATCATAGTAAGAATGTTTTATACAGTAAAGTTTTGCCTCTCAAATATTTTGCAATCGGAAGGAAATATCTTCCTTCAATTGAACCTGACAAAAGCTTATTTAATACTTATCAAAAATCTGTCATAGAATTGTTTGTTGCTTCAAGGAATGATCTAGAAGTGAATGAGCTTTTAAATAATGTAATCGATATTATTAAGAGTATTTACAATCAATTTGGCTATCACTACCGCTTAAGTTACACACCAGCATATCAATTAAGCAGTTCAGAATCGTTGAGATTATCAATTGAAATGTATTCCAGTTCACTGAAGAATTATGTTGAAGTTGGAAATATTTCTATAAGTGGTGATTACATCAGCAAAAGACTTATGTTTACATATATGGATGGAAAGCAAAGTAACTTTCCACATATAATATCAGGTACAATTTTGAATGTACCAAACTTTTTAGCATGTATTTTGGAACAGGACAATGATTTTATTGTACCAGAACAGTTTAGAGTAGAAAAATGGAAAATAAACAATACATAAAACAAATGTTCCTACACAACATATTATTATAAATATGTCATAATAGACTATTATGTTTATAACTTCTTCATTAGAGTTGTGCTCAGCTAGTTCAACAATACAACATGGAGATTTAAGGGCCAAGTCACACTAAATCAAAATGTATGTTGTTTCATGTTAAGAAATTCTCAGTATTTCTTCCAAAATGAAAATAAAGCTGTTAAGCCATAAGACCTGTGATTAATCTGGCTCAGGTTGTAACCGATTTGTCATCCCATCTTTTACAGTATAACATCTCCTGTGCAATTAACTGGTCTCTGTATGAAATTAGCTGTAGTAGCTATAATTTGTTGAGGATAATATTACTATCTTAGTTTCAGTAAAAAGTGACTAGCCTTATTGTAAGTGTTTATATAAGAGTTAATCTTGTTCTGTCTATACCTAAAAAACTGTGACATACATCTTAATAGGATTATGAGATAATAATAAAGATATAAAAGTTACTATCCTTCTTTTTAATGTTTTGTTGTTCTACACCTTTTAAAACAGTTTGGTGGTTTAAGAGACTTCATTTGTTTCAAAAAGAATTACAATTCACTTATATGAAGCAACACATTACAATGTTTATCAATATTTTACACTATGAACGCACATGCAAGTAGTTTTGTACCATAACAACAAAAACTTGTTCTGTGTGTCGAAAGCTACAAAGATGTACTTCATACTACAAGATGTGGTTTACAGGCGATTGAAAGTTGCATTGAAATATGTTTTTTTAAACATGAAAAACGATTGGAATAAGTAGCAATTATTTTTCATTTTGTAAATGTGTTTTAAGTTTGACCGAATTTAATTTCTTATTTAGTAGATATGAAAATAGGTCAGTATACTCCAACCCCCATTAATAAAATCCCGATTTTAGTAGTTTTGTATGAAGATATTAACTTAACCACTAACTGTAAAAGGTTGCATTTTAGAGATTTTGGTGTTTTTTGTCATTTTGATGACCACATCACTCTTGATGAATCATATAGGTATTAAAACAATATGCTTAACAAACAATTAATTAGTATCAAATGTAGTATAGTAATAAATGAATTATATGTGATACACTTTCTCATAAAATTATGAATTTTTACTTTACTGTATGCATAGGGTTAATTGACTATAAAGGTTTTAGGTTATATTAAACTGAAATTCATTCCTTTCCCAGTCAGGGTTTTCCACATCACTTGGTGATTTCATACTTATTTCAATCAAATCAACATGGCCAGATTTGCTTATTAAAACAATGGTATGTGCCCTGTGAAACAAAATATTTGTTGAAATTTATATGATCACTTTGGTACAATAATAAAATCTCTACTTCATTACCGTGTTCCATATCTCCCACTTGGAATATCAACAAAAATAGAACTTAATTCCTTATATAGTTTTGGCTGTCGATTTTCTAATTGAAGATCTGGCAAATGTCTGAAAAATTATTGTGAACATACATATATATAATGAGGGTAGTCAATCAATCAATTCCTGTATCCCTGTCAATCCCTGGTAAGGTGAATTTAGGAAATTGGCTAGGTAACAATCTAATAGCAAAGACAAACCACCAAGCAAAAAATTACTCCCAGTATGATGCTGTGTAGAAACCATAGTAGGTAAATTACTTCTTACCAAATAAACATGCTTCCATTTTAAATTATATCAAATCACAGTTAAGTGTTAATCTATCAGCAATAAGAAAAAGATAATATTCATGTAGGTGTGATTACCATTTTTCCATTGGAACAGTTTGTCTTTTAATGTTAAATTTAGTGATTATTACATACATGACATTTAAAAAAATAGTTAAGTGCTTATCTTTCATTGGGTATGTCTGTTACTAAATGGATGGACTGATTTTGATGAAGTTTTAGCATTTTCAGCTTGTTTCTAGAATGGTTTAGATTGATATTCAATCGAATTGATCAAGACAATTCAGTCTGATAAATAACCAATAATCATTTACCTTTCCTTGCTTCTTAATAGGCATATAAGTTCATCAATTAATTTAGTCTTATCCTCAATTTTGTTTAATCTACTACAAATATCCTTTAATTTACTTTTGCCATTTTCAACTTTACTCAATGGTTTATTAGGAAGCGAATTACTAAATCCTAGATATTGCTCTGACCATTGTTGAATTTCATCTGTTGCATTGCAATATGTTTTTATAGATGGCAAGGAACTTCTAAAACATGCTTTTACTGTAGAACATATTCAATTGCTCAATTTTTTTTAAATTTTAATGGTTATAATTAATACTGAATGCATACTCTTCTATGGATTCTCATTTTTTAATTGAATTGAAACTTTTTCATTTTAAATCTAATATACTTTAAAAAAAACGAAATTTTGTTAAAGTTTATTATATTTTTGTTTACATAGAATAAATTTGTAGACTTGAAGAAAAATATACTATATACGGTTACATACCACGATAATGTTTTTGTGAATTTGTCGATATTTCGGGCCAATTGCATGGGCCGTGGTCGCGACGAGACTGCAGTGGCTTGAAGTTGCTGTCAGGGGCAGAATCTTTCTACCCTGCGGCGCGTTCTTTTAATGGTGTCGGTACTTTATCCTTTTTTCGGCATACTGTACTCACGACGTAATTTTTTTAATTTCGATACTCTAAATCGCTTGCCTTTTTGACATATATCAACTACTGGATTCCACGTTGCCGCCAACTTAAATCCCTCGTCGCGATTTAAATTTTTGTGTTTCTTAATTTCAATAGCTTCGCGCACTATTCTTGGTATGAAGTGATGGTCCGTGGGTAGAACTTGCGGGCAATGAAGTTCAATCCAGTGTTTGGTGCCCGGCAGAAGAAGTTCTGCAATCGCTGATTTTTGAGTATCATTGTGTTTGACTGCATTTATATGTTCAGAAACACGTTGGGCTATGGATCTCTTTGTTTGCCCGATTGCGAGAGTCTTACAACCGTTAGTGGGCCGCACATCATCTTATATAAAGGATTCTCGACATTTTGTGCGAATTCTATAGGATATAGAAATCAAAGAACATGAATGTATGGTAAGTTTCGATGTTTAGTCGCTTTTTGCCAACGTACCCATATGTGACTGCTTGGAGGTGATTAAAATTAAGCTTCAGGACAATGACATCCCTGCAGAATACATTACATTGCTACAACACCGCTTGGAGCCTAATTTCTTTCTGTACAACGGGGAATATTACCTTCATATTACATACCAAGAATAGTGCGCGAAGCTATTGAAATTAAGAAACACAAAAATTTCAATAGCGACGAGGGATTTAAGTTGGCGGCAACGTGGAATCCAGTAGTTGATATATGACAAAAAGGCAAGCGATTTAGAGTATCAAAATTAAAAAATGACGTCGTGAGTACAGTATGCCGAAAAAAGAACAAAGTACCGACACCATTAAAAAGAACGCGCCGCAGGGTAGAAAGATTCTGCCCCTGACAGCAACTCCAAGCCACTGCAGTCTTGTCGCGTCCACGGTCCATGCAATTGGGCCGAAATATCGACAAATTCACAAAAACATTATCATGGTATGTAACCGTATATAGTATATTTTTGTTCAAATATGTCGATAAACCACGAAAGTTTCAGTTTAAAATATTTAGTAGTAGACTTATTTTTCTTATATATTCCATTTGCTAATTTAATAGAAGCTGTTTTAATATCAAAAACTATAATATTTAAATATGTGTATGTATAAAACAAATAGGTACTTATTTATTAATCCCATGTGCTCTTATGTTAATTAATGGAAACTGTTTTTCATTTAAGATGTAATAAACTTTTAAATTATTAAATATAATTTATAAATCTGTAAAGGTTTACAGAAAGTTTTATAAACGTAAATAAGTTTAAAGATACTGTTTTTTTGTTTCCATCAAGTAATAAATAAATATACCTGAAGTCGACTGTTAAAAATATGAAATCATTACAATTGCTAGCATAATTTTTATTATGATTAATGTAGTCATATATATTCAAGTCACATTTGACATAGTCTGAAACAATTCTACCTCGGCCTGCAAAAAAAAGTGAACTTTATTAGTAGTAGATTGAAATACATCTATACAAATAAATAGATAATTTAAGTGTCTGTTTGTAATTTCTAATTAACAGCTTTTCACTTAATCCATATATATACTACCTGAACCCGCGACTTCATCAGCTTGGGATGTTTTTTGGGTAGCATTTTAATTAATTTAGGCAAATTGTTTTACAAATAAGAAACATAGTTTGTAAATGTGAAGTTTGAATTTTTTTTAATGATAAATTTTGTGTTTTTAATTAACACCCCAGCAACCACTTGTGGGTGGAATTTTGTAAAAAAAAATATGGGAAATAATGTTGAAAATAATAATTAATAATATTGAAATTGTTGCAAATTAGATTTATGTGATACAAACTTTTCCATGTATAGTATTTGATCCTGTGGGAACATGAGAAAATATATATTTGGTACTTAGTCTACATTGTGAAAGGAGTCAGTAAGTTTTGAAGATCTCATGATGAGTGAGTGTGAGTTTAGTGGTCTAAGACTATCACTGCATTATTGCCATTAGTGAGTCCAGTTTGGGCACTTAAATTGCATGGTTACAAAGTCTAAGGGAAATCTGTAGACATATTTTGTCTATATATAGATTTTTAGAATGCACTCTACAAACTTCTTGCGTTTTCCTTTTTCACTCCAGGTAAATTTAGAAGTAATCCTAACTTTTTATGAGTTGCAGTTACAGCTAACCATGTACCCTCTTCACAGCCTAATTCTAAATCCCTTCCTGTAAATGTAAAATGTTTGTCAATATTAATATCTAGCTGTGAAAATTAGTCAAGAAAATTGACTGATTCCCTAGCTCAATTGTATACTCAATTGTAACAGTACAAGTCCTGGGTTTGATTCAAATCGACTAAATCGTTTAAACCTGGATTGATGAGAAGTTTCTTCTATGGCTAGTTATAGGTTATATCTTGTGAAAACAGCCAAGTGATAATTTGTTAGGAAGTTAAAAAAACTATGGGTTTACCTCCATAAACATTACAATCCTCAGTCCAAGGTGACATACTTTTTGCAGGCCGATCGAAGTTTTCGTCTCTATTTGAAATAATTACAAGCCTATAGTCACTTTCAGCCTCTTCAGCCCCATTATAAATAAAAACAATGCACATGACGACTTGAAACTTTAAAACTGCGGAATTGAATGTGTACAGTACTGTTTAAACCAGGTAGTAATTGTTATCAGATAGTAGATACCTGCCGAACATTTATTTACATAACGAATATTTAGCTTTCATAAACTACGTTCAATTCAATTTTCGTAACTTTATCTGACAATAAACATCTGTTTTTGGTTTTTTTTTATGGAAATGGCAAAAATTTTACATCATGCAGTCTTGACATTTGTGAATTTTTATGATTATTAAGTAGATTGAAAATAATGTTTCCGGAAAGAATTAACAAGTGTCCATCAAAAGAAAGAAAATTGAGGGCGAAATATACAACTTAAAATTTAAAATAAGTCTTCATTTTAATAAATGCTAATGCATATAAAATATGCTAATAAATGAAGATCAATTAGTGTGGTTAATTTTACAGTATTTAATATTTGTACTCAAGTCATCCTAGATATTAAATATTTTAACTCTGTTCTTCACTATTAACGCAACGCTTAATTCTTTCCACATTTTCTGAATACTCTGGCACCATTTTTGAAGGGAAATTGTAATTATATGAGCCAATTTTTCTTACCTCAACTTTAAATTTTCTGAATTGGATTATAGAAAACAGTCATTGAATGTTATGGTACAGTACCATGATACTTTATATAAAATTTTTAATAATTTAGTTTTTAAAAGCTAGCATCCAGTACCTTTGCAGAATTTATACAGTGTAAGGAATAAAAAAAAGACCTTTTGTGACTTCTGTCAATAAAGTGACAGTTGTTGATTTTTTTTATTTCCAGAAAAAAAAAAGGATAAAATAATTCTTAATTTTCGGGGTTTCAAAACATCCTTCCTCTTATTTTAAGTCTACTTAAATTCCAGTGGCATTCTTTAGCTTAACCAGATCAAAAATGGAACCAAACATGTCGTTTTTTAGCCTACCAGTGAGTATCTTAAAACTATGGCTGTTTTATATTATGCGAGTTACTCATTTGAATGTTTTGGTTTTTACAGTTTGTTGATTCTGAGAATACAGATCTCGTTTTCAGTAAAAAAGTGTCAGATTGTGACTATGATTTTCAAAGTGAATTGCCTTCGCACAGTTCACTCATTGGTACAGATGATGCCCTTGCCCAGTTCTTGTCTGCAGATGGACCGTTGGAAGAGCCAGATTTAAATGGTCCAACGACTTTGCATTGTGAAATTTGTCAAAAGCGTTTCGATAACGCCAAAAAATATTATGGACATTTGCGTGTACACTCTAAGGATAACCTTTGGATATGTGGTAAGACAATATTTATTAGTCAACTGTTTCTCAGACTGTGTGTAAAGTTACATGGGGTACTCAATTTTAATGTTATTTAGATCTTAGAAGCTCAAGAAGCTGAGAAAAAAGTAATTTTAAAAATAATGTTATCAAAAGAGGTAAGTAAAAAAAATCATTTATATGCATAATATATTATGTACAATAAAGCACTGATAGTGTTAGTACACACTAAATTATTCTTTGTTTATTACTTAAGTTTATATAGGTGTCTTACATGTTTAATGGAAGAGGAAGATGTTATTTGAGCAATTATATAGCAAAGCAAATAAAATGATAGAAATTCAGGTATAGTTACACAAAAAAGAGGTATCAATAAATTTGAGGTATCAAGAGGACTTTCAACTTAAACAATAATTATATTTATGGTAAAAGTTATAAGCAAATTTGTATTAAGAGTACATTTTATACCTCTTAATTATACAATTATATGATTTCCAGGTCTTTTCCATATATTTGCACATACCATATATTTGAAATGTGGCTTTGTTTTAATAATAGGTTGTGGACCTATGCCTTAGATCATTTGTGTAATAGCCCACTAGTAATCATTTTGTTTTCTTTTCTGGTTCAATTTATTTAATTGCAGACAAATGCCCTGATCAAAAGTTTTCAACAAAACAGAATCTTATGAAACACAGTCTCACACACAAACCACTGGCCCGTGTGTGGAAGTGTCCGCAGTGCTCAATGGCCTTTGAAGCTTTATGGAGATTACAACAGCATTTATTTGCTAAACATCTTGATTATAGGTAGGCTCTTCAAACTTTATTGCTATGGCCAAAGTATAAAGCCAGAGCCCTGTCTAAGCCTTTTGCACTGTGAAATAAATAAGCTAGGGAGCCTTATTATATAGAATGTAATATACAGTTTTACTTGAAAGTTCTTAAAGGTTAAAAAAATATGATACATGCAAGGTATTTCAATGTCAAAACAATTGAAAATTGATATAGACTATTTTTTCCTCATAGCACTCTTTAAATAATAAACAATATATCCTTATCTAATAAGGTAAAATTTTAAAAACTTTTAAATAATATATCAATATTACATCCTTATCCACTTAGGTAAAGAAACATAAGAAAAAGGAATATACCTTAAACTTAGTAGTTATATTGAATTGAACACTTTGTATTTTATGCAGATATCAAATTTTTAATAATAATTGGATATTTGTATATATCTGTTCATTTTAATATTACCTTTATTCCTATTTATTCTTATGGTATTAAGATATTGATTATTTAAAATAAAAATTGCAATTTCAGTGATTTCATAATTTAAATGTTTTCAGGCCCAACAAGTGTGACCAATGTGAAAAATCATTTCATAAACCATCAGATTTAAAACGACACAAAGATTTACATAATGGTGAGTTAGTTTGATTATTATTTAGCTGTTAAAAAGAACATTTATAATTATTGTCACTTTTTTTATAATTAGGAGTCAATATTAAAAATATACTTGATAACATTCATTTTGGTATAAATGTTTGCACCTTAATCACTTAAAATATAGTTTTTAAACATTTATTCACACACATTTATTCACATTATTTCACACTTTTGTTGGTCTACTTAGCTCTAATCTCCACAATAGTTGTTTACCCTCCATAGTTCATTCTTAAAAGGTCAGGATAGTATTGAGCCATTCAAAATTAATAAAACTGAAATTGTTGCATTTAGTAAGGTAAGTAGCAATCTATTATCATCCTACTGCTGATCACAACCCTTTTCACAAATAGGATATAAGAGCCAATAACTGTGAGGACTCAAGGGATAAATACATGAATTTTTTTAAGAGACGGCTTCAATCCTGTTCAGGTACTACTATGTAAAACTTATGTGCCTTATTATTGTTTAAAATTCATCTTTGTGCTTTTTTATTGTTGGTAGGTTAGCAATTGACTGTAATCTGACTAGACAGTAACTGATGATATAATCTAAGATGGATGCTAATTTATTAATAGGTAATTTACTTCTTATGGTTTCTATACAGCATCATACTGAAATGCGGATTTTTAAATTGGCGCACATGTTTTCTGGTAGGGTGAAAACGGGCCACAACCAGGGCCAGTCAACTCGACCAAATTTGTTAATACATAAAAAAACTCCCATGTCCAGAGCAACTGGGAAAAGACCATTTTTTTGAAAGAAATATTTGAAAATCTGTGTATTTCTGAGATATATGTAGTCTGCCAATCTTTAGTGGGGTAGTCTGGAGGGCTCTACTTTTAATAAGTAATGATGTGGAAATTGTTATTACAGATGTAAAGAATTACAAATGTACAACATGTAGCAGAAAATTTGCTGACAAGTCCAATCTTAAAAGGCATATGTTGCTCCACAATAAAATAAAGCCATACAGCTGCTCAGGTTGTCATCACAGATACACACAGGTTCATATCCTCATACTTAATATTATGATTGCGAAAGTTTGTATACATGCATGTGTCGATGTTGGTTATTTTATTACCCAAAAATAGATGAGATTTCTGAAACAAAATTTATCATGTAGACTGATATAAAGTGTAGGTTTAACATAAGTTTTTGAAGTAAAATCTTCTTTAACATTCCTTGATGAAACGAAAAAGTGATATACACATAAATCTTATTGAAGGTGGCAAAATGAGTTTGGAAGCATAATACAGTGTTTCTTATTTCTACAGCTAAGGGGCCCACTAAGTACATATAGGGGCTATTTGAGAGGATTGTTTCTTTAGTTAAGGGATTCTTTAAGTATATGTAGGGCCAGTTAAAAGGATTGTTTCAAAAGCAAAGGGGTGACCTAAATACATTGAGTTTGCCGCTATATTGATTCTATAGATACAGGGTCCCCTAACTATCTGATGCTCTAGGGAATGTTGGTGAAATCAGGCATTAGCCCATTCAATACAATCTGATGTTAGTTGATATAATGTTTATCGTAATGTTGAAGCCTTTTTGATAGATTCACTTTTACCACATGTGAATTGCACACAAAATTGATTTGTACTTTTAAATTGTATGTGCAATAAAGTATTTCTATCTAACTATCTATGTTATATACATAATAAATGTCACAAAATATTTTCTAGAAAATTCTTAGAATTCCTCTAATATTCAATGTCAGGCTTATCATAATGTCTTGATTATGAGCATGATGAATAGCTTTGCCATGATGAGTGGGTCAGATAAATAAATTTTAGTTAAGCTATACATGGCTTTGAATCCTAGGTAGGCTTCAATTTTTAAAAACTTATGTGACACATTCAAGTGATTGAACGATATCAACTTGAACATACTTCTCTAATGAGTTTGAAGTTCTAGAAGGTCTGCCAAAACAGTGAGATATTAAGGATGCCGCTCACTTTATAGGGTAGTCACGATGAATTAGACCTTTTTAAATAATTACGACAGACAAATGAACAGGCATGTCACCTGCTGGTAAGTGATCATAGCCGCCCATGGAAACCTGCAGCATCAGGGGAACCGCCAACGTATTGCCAGCCCAGAGTTCTAAATTACTTTCTAATCTTTTTCTCTATGTAGACAAAATTCTCCCGAATCAATCATGTGGACTTTAAGTTCCCTTTATAAATAATTCATTTATGTGACTAAATGTTATCTAAAAATTCTTTGTGCTTTTCTATATACCCTGATGACATTAGGTGTCCAGGTTTGACCTGAAGGCTATTGTATTTTTGTTGCAGTTAGCATCACTCTCTCGTCATCATAAAAAATGTAATTTGTATTTAAGTCAAAATGTTAACCAGGATACAACTAGGAAAAATTATTGTCGTGTTTGTGGTGTGTCATTTCAATATAAGAGTGCTTTGCTGGAGCACTATGTGAGGTAAGTTGTTTTGTTTTTTTTTAAATCAATTTATAAAGTGGCATTGTTACTTTTAAAAGTAATCAATATTTATTTAACTTTTTCATTTATAATGTAATATTTTTTATAAAAAGGGTTGTTCGTATTGAGGCACCATTAATAAACTATAGTTCCTATTGAGACTAATGTTTGAATAATGATATTTTACATATAAATTGATTGAACTTATATATATATGAAACTGGATTCAAATCCTGTCATTAAGATATTCCTTAATAATACACTTCCGTTGTAAGAGGGCTTTTTAATTTTTAAAATTTTATTATTATTATGTACAATATATGCTCATCTTTCTATGAAATAGTCTCAAGATCATTTTTGTTTTTAACCAACTTCAAAAAAAGGAGAAGGTTATCAATTTGATAGTTTTTTTTTTATGTTTGTTACCTCATATCTTCCGACTGGGTGGACCGATCTTGATAATTTTTTTTATATGAAAGGTGGTGCTCGTCATTGGGTCCCATTTTTTTAAACTAGTGCTGATTATGGCATCCACGAGAAAACCGGTTAAGTCTCAAATTTGCATAAGCATGTGCGCGAAAAACTCAAGATCACGTCAACCAATTTCGATGATTCTTTTTTTATTAAAAAGGATATACTTCAAGGGTTGTTTTGTGATAGTTTGGTAAGGTTCTGATGATGGAATCCATGACAAAGTGACGGAACTCTTCAGTGCTTAGGAACCTATCAACGATACTCGGCAGAATCTTCTATAAGCAATCCAGATATTTGAGTTGCCTACCATAACTTCGGTATGGTCAAGTGCTAGTCGTATTTAAATATGAAGATCAATGGGACTCCATAACGGCTTACAGTAAGGGTGCGATGTATGATACAATTTAAAACTGGCTCTAATCAAATGGCAATGACCTTACGATTGTTGCTGCATTGCAATATTTGAAAGTTGTATTATGTATAAAAAGGGTGGCAGCCGGGGCAACCCCCTTTTAGGTCTACAAATATTGCGACAAATTTGTTAGTTTACTTCAGATTCACTAAAAATAAAAAAATAAATACAAATTTTAACAAAAAAAGAACCGCCTTCAATACAGACTTCCAAATATATTAATATGCTCTAAAAAGTAAGAAATAATTGCGTATTCTTTTATAGTGTACTTCGTATTCTTATATTCGGAGTCGATGTCAGCTGAGGTAGATGTTCCCCGCGTGTCCACTTGGCAGCTCCCACCTATATGTAGAATTTAATATCTTCATCTTATGACATATCTTTACAGACAACACACAATAACCGATGGAGGAAATGTAGAAGATAAAAATCAAAATAATATAGAAACAAATAGAACTGAAGATAATATTGTAGACGATATTTTATCTGCAGAAGATGATTATATGACTTTATCAACGCATCAAGAAATATTATACAATCACAATACACAAAACCTCGCTGATACAACCACTTATGATAGTTTGATGCAAATTGAATTCCTTAAAGAAATGAATCAATTACATATATTAGACGACGAGTTGCTTTATAATGATTTAGATTTCGACAGTTTTCAAAATAACCAAATATTCAATAATCATACGGAAACAGATTGTGTTAACAATAAAAACAGTGAAATAATGTTTGATTTTCATGATGGAGGAAAAAGTGTGGATCAAGATATAATGAATGCACTATATAATGTAAAGGCTGAGCATTTACCTGATGAATTATTAAATGTTAATGATATAAATACATCTAAGTCTAATGAAGTGCATAATCCAGTAGCTGTTGATGAATGTGCAACTATATTTGAAAGTGATGTAGACTTAGAAGCAAGTACAAATTTAGCAGCAAACTTAAATCAACTGATTGGAGAAAATAGTGTTCAATATATATCCACTGAAGATGATGATATGTTTATAATAAGTTTAAATAGTGAAATTGATGCAGAACAGTTAACTGACATGTTAAATATTGGTACAGTTAATACAAAATCTAGTGAAATAAATGAGGACGAATATACATTTACAGATGTTAATAGCAAACATCTTCTAGATAATATACAGCCTGTTATATTGAGGGTTACAAATCAGCCTCACGCTCAAGTGAACTTAATAAAAACTGTGAATGAAAAGGTTAAACTGACTGAAGCAATTAATAGTGAGGAGTGTGTTGAAAAGTGCAGTGTTAAAAAGAGTAAAAAGCAGATATTTATGTGTAACGTTTGTGATAAAGTGTTCAATAAAAAAGACAATTACAGATCTCATATTGGTAAGATATCCTTATTTTTATAGTAGAAGTTTATCGATGTGTTAGTCTACTTTACATAAGAATTCAATTTCAAGTTAATCCTGAATAATTTGGAAAATATAATGATATATTTTAGTTGTTTGGTTGGCATTGTTTAAATGGTTTGAGTATCTATAACAAACATGGTTGAAACAGATTTTGTGTGTTATATATATATGTATAACGTTCATATTATCAATAACGCATTTGGTTAATGCCGCTAAAATCAATTTATTAATATATATAATACAGTGTCCAAAACTGATAACCCTTTTTATTAATTTTTTGTTTTTGTGACGTAACGTCCTACAGTACGCACTGTAAAGCGTGAGCGCGTAACAGGAGATCGAGAGGCGCGATCGGCCTAATCGTTCGGGTTGTGATGCTCTGACGTTTTTCTGTAAAATTTTGGAATTGCGGGCTTCCAAAGTGTAATATAGGCGGCTTTGAAACCTGGTGGCAGACTATGGGCCTTATGCTGTAGACAGAGACACTCAGCGGGAGATCGAAAGGGCTATGCTCGGGGTTTCTATTCGTGATCAAATCCTAAATGAGTAGATACGTAGAAGAACAGAAATCACCGACATAGTTCTGCGAATCGCGAAGCTGAAGTGGCAATGGACGCTGGGGTCCGAAGGTGCTGGTGTGGCAACCTCGCACACAATGGCGCCGTTCAGGCAGACCCCCACAAGGTGGACCGACGACATAATGAGAGTCGTCAGTAGCTTTTGGAGTCAGGCGGGCCTCTGTTTGGCATCATTAGGTGATGAGACCTTTGTCCAGTGACGACAATCGATCGTTTGAAGATCATGGATGAGTAACTGAGTTTAGTGGTCTCCAATTGAGCCAGTTGGGTTGGTTTCAGAGTCTATAAAGGACAAAGGTAGAGACTGTTTTTTGGAAGTTAAAACAGAGTGAGTTTCCTCAAGATATTCTTTATTCAAGTAGGCCCAGAAAGCACTTTAGAATATCTGTTGGTAACAAATCTACCTTCGGTTTGGAAAGTTGAATCCGCTGAGAAGAATCCGGCAAGAAATTCAACGGTTACTCTTTTAAAGATAGTTTTGTATGCTACAATGTGTAATATATTGATTCTGTGAGCAACTGGAATCAAGCCCAAATATTTCTATCGCTTAAATAATCTTCAACATTATAATATGGCTTTTGTAAAATGTATATCTTTAAATTATGTGGATGCAAATCCAATATTTATTGCGGTATCTTATTAAAAATGCGTACGCTCAACCCGACAAAATTATTTCTGAACTTTCTTCACTCTAAAACACTGCGGATATATAAGATTTTATTCAATATGAATTGCGACTGTACCGTGAAAAATGATGTTTCTTTGAATTAACCTCTTAGAGAAGCAATAGATCTTACATAGCATCACGCCTCATTCCCAAAGGAATAGACAGGGACAGAGTCATTCCACTTGCCACGACCTTTGCATATCTCCTTCGCTTCCATTTTCATTAAAACTTACATACAAGTTCATCGGTTTAGAGTAATTCTCTTGACCTGGCCGTTATTTAAAATGTCCTGAATATGGTCCAGGAATGTCCGCCTTCGTCTTCCCCTTCCAACTTTCCCATTCGCTCTTGACTCATTAATCCTTTTTTGTCAGTCTCCTTTAATTCATTCTCTCTATGTGCCCAAACCATCTAAGCATATCTTTTTCTAGTACATCTGCTTTGCCACAACGTTATCCTTAAGTAATATCTCAGAATATGTCAAATACCTCCATCCATTCTCACATAGGCAAACCTGTTTGTATTTTTGAGGAATGTAATACTACAATGTCGGTGTCACCCGTGTTGTTCCCGATACAATATACCAAAAAATAATCTCCAAAATATTATATACATACATACATAGCATCAGGCCTCATTCCCTAGGGGTAGGCAGAGACAACATCCTACCACTTGCCGCGATCCTTGCATATCTCCTTCGCTTCTTTCATTCTCATTAAACCTTTCGTACAAGTTCGTCGGTTTAGAGTACTCTTGACTTGGCCCTTAATCAAAATGTCCTGGATTTGATCCAGGAATGTTCGCCTTGGCCTTCCCCTTCCAACTTTCGCAATCACTTTTGACTCATAAATCCTTTTAGTCAGTCTCCTTTTATTCATTCTCTCTACATTCCCAAGCCATCTAAGCATACCTTTCTAAATTTTATTCACTACATCTTCTTTTATACCACAACGTTCTCTTCTCACACCATTTCTTACTCTGCCACTCAGTTTTAATCCACACATACTTCTCAATGCTCTCATCTCTACCGCATTTATTTTACTTATTCTTCTGTCATACCCAACTTTCAATGCCATACATAAGTGTTGCCACCAACACTCCTGCATGCACAGCCAGTATAGCCCTTCGAGACACTATCTGGCTATTCATAAAGGCGCGCAGGGCACCATTTACCATATTCATGCATACTGCATTCACTCTCCTGTCAATATCACTTTCACATTTTCCATCTTTTGTAAATTTAGATCCCAAGTATACAAATTCTTTCACCTCTTCACTCTCTTCTATTAAATATTATATATGCGAATTTTAAGTTAATCGGGTGAATAATTATAGGTATTCTAATTTATGCTTTCTTGAAAGTATAGGGAAATCAGTTGCTTATCGGATCGAATTGTTAATACTAAATTTCATCAAAGTCCAGTCCAGTCTTTTAAGACTAGTGTACTCAGACAAGTAGAGAAGAGTTATACCTAATTGAAATATGGATGAATAAGTTAGCATTTTGTAAGTGACTCCCTATTCACAGGGGTTCTTTGACATAAGTAGAGTGTATTAACGATGTGTTAATGGTGTTGTCCAGCTACTCATGCTGCGTCGTTGCGTCGCCACCAGTGCGGTATCTGCGGTGAGAGATTCAGTTACCGCTCTACATTGAACAAGCATCGCGTCGCAAAGCACGAGCCGCGAGTGCGACACGCACATGCGTGCTCACTCTGCGAACGCACATTCACCGCAGCTTGGATGGTATTTATATTGTTTACTAGCTACTTAAAATATACTAAGACTAAACATTTATTTTCGTTAACATTAAAGTTTTATTTCAATTAGTTTTTCGTTACTTTAGGACACATATACAAATATGTGTACTGAATATTCGAAATTGTGTGTATTATGGTACACTGTAAACAAAATGCATTTAGTATTTTACAGTCATTGAAACGGTATATAATAAAATATCATTGAATAGCATAAAGATTAATACAGAGGTATGAATAATATGGTTTGATTATTGTCGGCACTGTTATTAACTTTTAAAATGCAAATAAATAGTGGCGTAACTACAGTAGTTGGCCTTATCGCATTTTTTTGTATTTATTAACACCTTTTATAATACTGTAGATCATTTTATTGTTCTATTCATCAATAGTTTCTGCCGCACATGGCAATTTGTTTGTGACTAACTTATTCACACCTTGGGTTACATTAATGCATTTTTATTAGGGATCCCTACTATTTTGAGGGGTCATTCAGTCGATAACCGCAGCAGAGCTTCTCAACGGGCAGGCCTAAAAATGAACATGGATAAAACGAAAGTTATGTCCAATGTTCCCCCCAGTCATCGTTGAGAACTCAGCACTCGAAATTGTAGACGAACTGGGACACATAGTCCAGCTAGGTATATCCAATTTTGACAAGGAGGTCAACCGCTGAATCCAACTCGGTTGGGTAGCGTTCGGGAAACTACCCATGTCCCTCAGTACCTGAAGACAAATCTCTTTGTTCAGTGCGTGTTGCCATTGATGACCTGCGGCTCCGAAACGTGGTCGCTGACTGTGGGCCTCTTACGAAAACTCAGAGTCACTCAGAGTATGATGGAGGGGGAGTTTCTCTACGTGATCGAATCAGAAATGAGGAGATCCGTAGCAGAACTAAAGTCACCGATATAGCCCTACGAATCGCGAACCTGAAGTGGCAATGGGCGGGGCACATAACTCTGGCTACAGTGGCGACCCCGCTCCGGGCGCCGCAGGATAGGGAGACCCCTACAAAGCGGACCGATGATATAAAGAGGGTCGCCGGTAGCCGCTTGAGCTAGGCGGCACAAGATCGGGCACAGTGGGCATCATTAGGTGAGACCTTTGTCCAGCTGTGGACGACCATCGGTTGAAGCGACGACGACTTTGAGTACTATAGCCTATATATTTCAGTGGGATTGCAGTTGTATAAATATGATTGTTAACTTACATTATGATTGTTAAATTGTTTACATTACAGTTAAAAAACCACAAAGAACGCGACCACGACGGATTAACGCCGTACGTTTGCGATGTTAAGGATTGCAACAGGAAATTTTACAAGAAATGTGATTTGGTCATTCACAAGAGGTAATTAACATTTCTAATAAACAACATTTTACTCCTCTGCTTCGCGAATGCCGTTGAATCGACTACCAACTTTGGGCACTATATAATTTAAAAGAAATGTCAAAATAAGCTTGAAGAAAAAGCGAATGAATTGAATAATTTTTGGCTGTCGTTTTCTCAATTTATTGCCATAGATTATTTTTTTCAGTTTAAAATTCAAGTTGATAACGTTCGTCATATATGTGTGTGTATAAATCAGTTTAGTTAATAAAAGTTCAGCATAATAAAAAGTGACCTCCAAGCTATGTTAGACAGAGTAAATAAAAGCAGTCCAAAAGCGGGACTGACCATTAATACAAGTAAAACGAAATTCGTTGTGGTATCCCGGAAACAAGAATTAGATCCACTTGTAAAAATAGGCGACAACACAAGTACCTCGGGGCATGGGTGAATGAAGCATGGGAATCCGACCAAGAAGTAAAAACCCGTATAGAAATCGCCCGTGCATCATTCAATAAAATGAAAAATATATTGAGTTGTCGCCAAATAAATATAAAGCTCAGAGTTAGAATCCTACTCTGCTACATCTGGCCAGTTGTTACATACGGATGCGAGGCATGGATCCTAAAACAGGACACCATAAGACGCCTTGGGGCGTTTGAGGTCAGGTGTTACCGCGGCGTGCTTCGTACCAGTTGGACGCAAAAAATTCGCAACGAAACCGTACTGCAGCGCGTCGGTATGACTCGGAAACTTATGCATACCATCAAGAGGCGGAAAGTTGAGTATCTCGGCCACGTACTTAGGCTACAGGTTACTCCAACTTATTATGATGGGCAAGGTTGAGGGCAAAAGGCGTGCTGGACGCAGAAAGAAGTCTTGGCTGCGGAACATACGCGTATGGACAGGAATAAAGTCCGCAGCCGAACTTTTCCATCTTGCAAAACAAACTCAAAAAGTTAGCGGCCAACCTTCAAGAAAAATGAAGAGGCACTTTAAGAAGAAGAAGATAATAAAAAGTATTGTGTATTGTATTATAAGGTTACTTAAAAAAGTGGTTATCGGTAAATGGGGTTTACGGACGAAAATTTTACGTGACAACTTGATGAGAAAATATTGATGAACAATTTTTAATCTTAAATTATTAGCGACGTACCTTAGATGGGTCACAAGCCGAACGCTTAGTCTGATCGCGCCTCTCTATTGCGTGTTCCGTTTTCCCAAACGTGTGCAGCTGGCGTTCCATTTATTTATATCACGTTATCACGTGAAAAATGTTATTTATTTATGTACCGTTTCGTTGTAGATATCACACTGGCGAGCGTCCGTTTGTATGTGACATTTGCAAACAGGCGTTCCCACATATATCTCACCTCAAAAGACACCAGCGCTCCGTTGATTGCTCTAAACGGTAAGCAAACACCTGGAAATTCGATATGAATATTATCTTATAACAAATTTATTGATGGAAACTATGTAGCTATTTATTATAATAATTATTAAAACTGTTAAAAGTGCGTGCGTACAAAGTACACATGTCAGAAGTGAAACTTCTTTGGCAAACTAATTAGAAATTATTTATAAAATTTTGTTTTTTTTTTAATTTAAAATTTAGACAAGAAATATTTACATTTTTTATTTTTATTGTAAATAGTAAAACTACCTAACCTTCAAACGGAATTAAGCATTAAAATGCTGCACATCTTCGTGCCGCTAATCACGTGTTCATCAGTTTCACCTTATTAAGTAATTATATGTAATAATAAGTAGTAATATCGAATGTATCATTTGATTTTAAAAGAAGTAAGACATTTGTAAACTTATATAAGTTTATATCATATACAGCAAATAAATGTTTTTTGTTAAAGAAAAAAGAAAAATGACTACCGAACTTGAATTTTTTTTTGACGCTGGGAAATGCATTTACGCACCCCGATTGTGGGGTCGGGAGTGTAGGACTCCGCAAGGGGGAAGAACTCGCAATACCCACTAAAACCCAGCGGGTCCGTCGTCAATCATGAGTGGGGAGCCAGAGGCTCGTTGGGGGGAGGAGTTGTATGAACTTCCGCATCCTGTTTCCTACTTCCCTTCGTCTGGGCCGGAGTGCGGCATTCACCCTCTCTTTGTCGTGCCTCCTTAAGCGAGAAACAGTCTCGCAAAAGGAGGCAACCGCTCTCCAGGCCTGCTCACTGATGAACATTACATCTATAATATTAGCCAGTGAGAGGTCAGCGACGTCATAATGAGCCGCTGAGAACCCAAGGCGGGACATTCTGCCACCGTGTGGTAAGCTGTATCTAACGAGGCACCACACTCGTAACAGCTGGCCTACGGCTCACAGCCAACAGTTTGATACAGGTATTTACCGAAGCAACCATGACTGGTAAGCACCTGTACCAACCTGTAGGAGAGCGATCCGTGCTCTCTGCCCAGCCACTTATCCAGATGAGGGCGGATCGCCCCTACTATAGCCACGCCCGCCACTGGGGACCCGAGATCCTCCTGCCACCTTTGGGTCAAAGCTCTGTCAGCTAGAACCCTGTACCGAACTTGAATACTTGTCGATTGAAAATAACTTGTGAAGAAGATAAACCAATATATCTGTCACAGACAATAAAAGAACGATATCTGTCACAGATAATAAACGAGAAATATCTTCTGTCAAATATTTATTGAAGTTTTACCTCTTTTGGCGGGGTAGGGAAAACTGATGAAAGTAAGTTTTTTTAATATTTTATAATTATGTAATACCTTAATTATTTTATTATATTACTCGTTATATATATTGACATTGAAAATATCAACGCGACATTCTTATCAAAATTATATCTTTCAGACTCAATTATAGAAAACAGATTATAAACTATTTATATCCAATGAAAGTTTACGTTTATTATTTTGGAATCTTTGGCCTTTGCCTTGCATTGAGTGACTGAATGATGGATGTATTTGATTTGATGAGCGACAACAACTACGGCGTGGATTTATGATTGAAATTTCAAAGATACTAATTGTTGATTATATATTATTTGGTATTTTTTTTATGCAATCAAGCGTAAATATTAAATGGGTATGGCAGAAGAATCGCGTAAGTAAAATAAATGCGGTAAAAACTACAACCTTGAGAAATATGAGTGGATTGAAACAGAGTGACAAAGTAAGAAATAGTGTGATAAGAGAACGTTGTGGTATAAAAGAAGATGTAGTGACTAAAATTAAGAAATATATGGTTTGGGTACGTAGGGTGAATGAATGAAAGGAGACTGACAAAAAGGATTTATGAGTCAAGAGTGAATACGAAAGTTGGAAGGGGAAGACCAAGGCGAATGTTCCTGGAACAAATCAAGGACATTTTAAATAAGGGTCAGGTCAAGAGTACTCTAAACCGACAAACTTTTCATAATGAGAATGAAAGAAGCGCAGGAGATATGCAAGGATCGTGGCAATTGGAAGGACGTGGTCTCTGCCTACCCCGAAGGGAATGAGGCGTGGTGCTATTAAGCGAGTATTTCAAAAGGTATTTACTACCGAACAAGTATAATTTGTAACGCGTGTAAATAAGTACACACACAGACACACTTTTTTTTAACTACTAAGAAGCCTGTTCCTTAAATGTATAATTGTTTTTTTTTTACAGGGCGCGCAGAATCTAGTACACAACGCTCAATATTAATGTGAAGTAACAGTGCTACTCGTTTTGCAATTTAGCAATGATTACTATATTTCCATGGAGTTAAACCATTAATTGCATTGCATCAAGATATTAGTTTCAATTTTGAAAGAAGATGAAAATATGTGAGCAAATAAAAGTGAATGTGACAAAAATTTGACTAATTCTTCATTTTATAAAAGTTCATTGTACTCCCATTTTAATAAATAAAGCCCTAAGGGTGCTTTTCCACCAGAGATGTGTTAGCTACGTTGCTATGGATGCGTTTGTTATCCACCAATCATATTCATTGGTGCACATAGCTTAGCACTAGTGGAAACCGATTCATTGTAAGTGGTAAGTAAAAGTAGCAGCCCATTAACGTCCCACTGCTGGGCACAGGCCTCCTCACTCATATGAGAGAGGGTTTTTAGAGCATAGACCCACCACGCTGCTCCACTGCGGATTGGCAGGCATAGTACACAAGTGTACTCTCTATTCCTTCACTCTCATAGCCCGATGTGACGGTAATTCGACACAACCGGAGAGAGATCAGGCGCAGGACCGACGGCTTAACGTGCTCTCCGAGGCACGGGGGTGGATCACACCGCCGACTTCCCAACTTCGGGCTAATATTGAGAAAATCTTAATAGAAAACTCAATATCCATTTTTGAATTGGCCCGACCCGGGACTCGAACCCAGGACCTCATGTCTGTAGTCGAACATGCTAACCAATAGACAAATGAGGCAGTCATTCATTAGTTGAATCCGTTCAAATTACACAGATTAAGTTTGAGTGGCGAGTTAGAGGCATACTTGTAGCAGACAGGTTATATAATTATTATATCTTTATACAATATGAAATTGAAAGGAAAATGTGGATAAAAATAAAACAGGAAGTGAGTGTCTAAATATTTTATTTCAACACAGATTTCAAACATTAATAACACAGATAATGTATTTCTCAATATTATAATGTGTGTAGTGATAACTGTAGTGGTTTATCTTTTTTTGAGTGAATTTCTTTATAGCCTCTTAATAATAAGTGATGATACAAGGGTGAGGTAACCCGGTAAAGGAGTAATATATCTCTTGATGAAAATCTTACTGGCATAGACATTTACCAAATCGATACTAAATTAAATCTAGTTTACAATTCACACTTTGTAGAAATGAATTCTTCAGAAATGTTGGCTTCAAGATGCAAGAGGATAATTGTAGGTTTTGGTAATGATTTAATTTTAACACAAACTATGCCTCTGTGAATATTAGTGGAACTTTGCACAAAGAGAACCACGAACATAACAAACACTGTATAATGCTTCCTATCTCATTCTCTCCCACATTAAATGTCATGATTTTATGAGTGTCTCTTTACTGTCGCTTTTTCGTTTCATCTACTTTCGAATCACAAGATACTAAACAAGTTTATATTTTATTCTGAACATTAACTAAATCCTGAAGGTATATAATTATCTAACAGTCAAAATTTTCCTTTTATAAAGGAAGATATATTACATTACATAGATTAAATCACAAAATAATTTATAGTTAATGTGATTAAAAAGCTTAAAATCTAATTATTCCTATTAGTAACAATTCAGTAACACTAACACTTACATATAAGTAAAAAAATAAAATCAATGAATTTGGAGGAACTGCTGTCCGTCCCCACTGCTGGGCACGAGCCTCCTCCTCCTAAGGTGAGTATAGACCCACCACGCTGCTCCACTGCGGATTGGCAGGCATAGTACACAAGGGCACTCTCTAATTCCTTCACTCTCATAGTCCGATGTGATGGGAATCCGACACGGCCGGAGAGAGATCAGGTGCAGGACCGACGGCTTAAAGTGCTCTCCGAGGTACGAGGGTGGATCACACCGTCAACTTCCCAACTTCGGGCAAATATTAAGAAAATGTTAATAGAAAACTCAATATCGATTTCAAGCTGGCCCGACTCTGGACTCGAACCCAGGACCTCATGTCTGTAGTCGAACATGCTAACCACTAGACCAATGAGGCAGATTTTTTATAGGAGTTTTAAATATTGAATTAAAAAATATGGCAATTAATTTACCTATCCTTAATATAATTGTAACATTTAAGTGATTTTTCCAATAGGATTTTCATATAAATAATCAGAAACATACAATATGGAAATAAATATATCATAATATCATTCAAATTTTTGAAAGGATTTTTTTCCTATACTAGAAATATCAAATAAATGGTTAAAAATATGGAAACCAATTATCATCATAGCATCATTAAAAAAGTATAAAATATGGAAACTTATAAAGTATATCAATATAATGTTGCCATTTTAGTGGATAAGTAAAAACATAAAATATGGAATAAACACTATCATTTTGACATTTCAGTGATTTTGTCTAATAGGATTTCCAAATAAATTAACTGGAATATAAAGTTCAGTACTTAAGTCCAAAAATATAATTTAATAATGATTCTCATACTGGTAACCCTAAACACTTTCCATTGAGAATGGGCTAGAATCCAGAGCCGTAAAAATATTACTTAAAAAATACAGATCCTTTATAAGTTTCAGAGAGTTTGTAAATGGATTTTGTTTTAATCTGTGTTTTCCTTTTCTGTCCTGTACTGCATAAAATATTTTAAGCTATTTGGGCCGTTGATCAGACTATAGAAGGTGTGATGATTTTGAGCCAACTGAAATGGAAATTATTTAGATCAACATTAGGAGATCATTTTGTAAGTACTCGTTCATTAGGCCTTTGGATGTGATTCCTATTAAGGCTAACATTTAGTGGTCTTGTTTCTGTCTGGACTGTTGGGAGGCTTCGGTCGTGACTAGTTGAAAAAAAAATGCAATGCTATATAGATAGCGCGTTTCCTTGTAAGACTATATTATCACACACCTTCAGGTGAGATTACAGTCAAGTATTAACCAGTCAGTAATAAAAAAAGCTATAAGATACAAATCAGCTTAGCGTGCTATCACCTTAGACCGTATCATCACTTGGTGTGATAGTTTAACGTGCTACTACTTCAGACCGTATCATCGCCTTGCCCGATCACAATTTTCGTAACGCTCTTGTCACGCGTTCACTAGCTTACTTTCCAAGTCAAGCGTGCGTAAAGAAGTTTTACTTCAAAAATAAGAAGTGAAACTTCTTTGGCAAACTAATTTTTAAGTCTTGTGAGACTTACGAGTGAAAGAAAAAGGAATTTATGTTAGGAATTTAATAAATTCAATTGTCATTTAAATTATGAAAAGCGTCGAAAATTAATACAAACAATTTATTGAAACATCAAATGACGAATTGTAAATGAAAATGCCACGTGTTTTTTTTATATTAGATTTTGCTTTAAGAGAATTTTTTGAAATGACGGTGACAAATTAAAATGCCAATATTTGTAAATGTTAAAACTACCCTATCTTTAAGCGAATTAGCACAAAACACGCTGCACATCTACGTGATGCTAATCACGCGTTTCATTCATAAAAAATCTACTATCATGCGCCTAAAGAAGTTTCCCTTCAAAAAATTTGATCAAAAATTTGATTAGTCAATGAATGAATGAATGAATGAAACTCACCTGATCCCTCACCCACGATGACAAGTGTTGCGTGTGTCGTGGTTCTGTAAACCGCGAATCTAACATTACGACTGCACCCCAGTCGTCTTTGTGTCTCACACAACGCCCTATAGCTTGATTCAGAGCCCTGTTTGTAAATGTGGGAGATTAAAACAATAGGCACGTCATGTAGCAACCCGCAAGAAAGAGTTTCTTTCCTATCACTCCTACTTTGTAGAATGTTTCTCAACCAATTCAAATCAAATCAAGTAGGCATATTACAGCACTTTTGAATCGTCAAATGATATTTTTATTCCACACTCTGATTCTAATATACGTCTGATGATGGTACTCAAGAACGGCTTAAAATCTAAAGTTACGAGGGTTCCTTCGCGCCCTGATCCGAGAAGAATCATCATTACAATATCATATTAGTTAACTATATTTTAATTAAAATTAGAGCAATTCGTTCCCTCCCAGGCGTTTCTATCGTCTAGGTAACCCTGCAACTTACACTACGATTTTTCAATCAACTTTCTTTTAACAAAGACTTTGAATTGACATCTTTAGAAGGTCTTGTGGGAGGTTATTATAGAAACGTATACAGTTACCATTAAATGAGTTGTTAATCTTATGCAGCCTACTAGAATTTATAACAAGTTTGTTTTGGTTTCGTAAGTTATATGATGTACATTCACTCTTTTTATTAAAAGAGTCAATGTTTTTATGTACATACAACAAGTTTTCTAATATATATACGCAGTGAACTGTCATTATGTTAACTGCCTTGAATTTGTTTCTTAGCGACTCTCTTGCCGACAGCATTGATCTCCTTGGTATCACATTATCTTCGAATCATAACTTCCGGCAGTGCATCGAGTCCCAAAGCCCAAATTGTGGCTAAAAAACTTGGTATCATCAATAAGGTCAAACAGTAGGGGAACCTGTGGTACCTTGAACATGGTTGTACCTAAGACAATCGTTTATTTTAATAATATCGCGCGCTGTAAATAAATTTAGTCCATGGCATTTAAAACATCATTTGTCAACTCCTGCGTGAAGTTAGTTACGATATGTCGGCAGCGCGTCTGTGTTTATGTAAAAGATAATTATTGATTTTTTGCTTAAAAAGTACGATAATTAGATAGAACTTTATGCCAATTTATTTAACACGATATTTATTTGTCAAAAACACTTTGTTTGCAATTTGTTCTTCATTTATTCCTCTATTAAATGCTGTAATATTTAAAACCTAACCTCAATTCAAAGTTTGTTTACAAAGCCTATTTATATATAAGCCCACATCGCTGGCAATACGCACTGTTCGAAGACTTTGGTCTTCAGGCACTGAGGGATATCGGCGGTTGACCTCCTTCTGTATAAGTTTGTTATTGGACCGGGATCGGAGTTCATGGTTAGTATTCATGTCATCGCAATAAAAGGAGAAACGCTCTTTTAGGTAAGTAGGAGTATGAGACAAGTAGAGAACAGAATAAAGTTGAGAAAGAGCATGAAACATTGCGACGTTGTTTGACGGATAGCCACTTGAGACGCGAACGATATTCATTGATGTGGTAAAATTTTCTTAAGCCAAATATAAATCGGATACATAAATTTTGTAATCGCTCCAGTTTGTTTAGTAGATTTACATTAAGGTCCAAATAGGAAACATCTGCATAGTCTAAGATAGGCAAGAGAAGTGATTTGGCCAACGTAATTTTCGTTTTTAAGGGCAGGAAATTTTTCCATCCATTAAGTGATCTTATAGACGAAAATAATTTTCTGCTCACACAGTTAACTTGTGGCACCCAAGTAAAGTGGCAATCCATAACCACGCCAAGATTTTTAATAACAAGGATACCAATGATACCCACCGATATACCTATACTGGTTTTATATTTATCAAGCTAAAGAATACTGGAGCGATTTTTATACAGGTAAGTTATAGCATTATCTATTTACGTAAATTGAAATTATTTTTACCAGTGCAATTAATAATAATTATCACACTTGGCTAAGTTAGCATATTTAGAATATTTTTCACTCAGATAAATGGTGAACATTTCACAATTAAAATATTTGTACTTGGTTAGATTGTAATATTTTTTACTCACCTGTAAGCTTGAACCATGTACCAATCGTTGCCCGGCAAAAGATTTTTCATCTTACAATATTCATCATTGTATTTCTTTTTTTCAGTGATTGCCTTTTCCATAATGTTAGGAAACGGCACTCCTACCTGATGATGACAATCATTGTCATTACAAAAAGTCACAGCTCACAATGTTTTCATCGATAGATATAAAAAATCAACTTTAACGTTACTGGTTTCTTGATTTTTTTGAAATGAAAACTTAGCATCAGTGTGATTTGAAAGTGAATAAGGATAACGGTTGAACAAATGCAATATTTCCATTTATTTTATAGTTTCGAAGTTCGAATCCCCCCTCCCCCCCTTAAATCCGACTCTACTGTCAATAATACAAGTTCACGGTTGAACTAAACCATACTTACAACAATAACTGCTCGTGCTTGTTGGTCTTTGAAGTCCATCCCCTCAGCAACCTTTCCCCTATATACAGCTAATAACAAGGCACCATCACCTCTTCCCACGCAATCGTAGTACTCCTGTGGTGATTTAAAACGAATTGAAATAAAATTTCCCAGTAATATAAATGTAATGAATCTGCGGGTGAAAGTATAATTAAAATCCTGTGGCCCTGGGACAAAAAAAAAACAAAAGTGCGTGCGTAAAAAGTTTACATGTCAGAAGTGAAACTTCTTTGGCAAACTAATTTTTAAGTCTTGTTTATATTTACAAATCTTAAACTTTAGATTTCCGAGACTTAGAGGGAGGGACAAAGAAAGAGATGTTACGAATTTATTTGTCATTAGAATATTAAAAGCGTTGAAAATTAATACAAATAAATTATTGAAATCTCAAATGACGAATTGTAATTAAAAATGCCACGTGGTTTTTTTGTCAATGTTAAAAATTATTAATTAAATATTATTTTTGAATTTAAAATATTAGAGAAGCGAAGCTATGAAATATTTGTATTTTATGAAAAATAGTATATTTAATTATTAAATGAGGAGTGGCAAATCAAAATGCCACTTGTAATTTGTAAATATTAACCTTCTAACCTTCTTATTTTACTACCTAACCTTCAAACGAATTACGTGAACGCTAATCACGCGTTTCATCCGTGAAAATTTTACCTTCATGCGCCTAATGAAGTTTGACTTCGAAAAAAACACTATTCTACTATAAACTAACCAAACCTCAATACAGTCGAATCGAAGTCCCGCAAATTTTATACAAAAATGTGCGGGACTTGTTGCAAATTTTGTATTTTTTAAATAGGTACAGCTGTTTCGAAGAATAGCCACCACCTTAACGTCTCTTAACATTCATGGGTGCCATACCTCCATGATTTTATCGTGGTCTTTCGCATCGTTGCTTTCCATGAATATATGTTTTATTTCTTCAAGGTTATCCCATAAACCGGTTTCACGCCATCTGAAAATCAAATGAAAATATATCATCAATGAGCAAAATTTGCTTATATTATAAAACTACATTTCCACGTATTGCTGCTGCTTAAACCGACCTCTATATATAAAATACAAAAATATTTCTACTTCATACCAGTTCAAACCGGTTTATATCGGTTACAATCGGTTAAAGCCAATAATGTGCAAATAGGAATCGAATCCATTTGCGACGTTATATACGGATTTCCCTATATTCCCCCCATTAACTTAAGAGTACCGACATATATACAAAAAACCATGATGAGACATGTGACTTCTTCACAGAAGTCGCGGATACGAGTCCAGAGCAGGCACCGCTAAGTTTTTCATTATAAAAGAAACCTTGGTGCTGAATTGTTCATTATTAAAATCGATTATAATGCTGTTCGCTTAAGGATTATATCATTAAATAACATGTATATCCGGGAGGAATTCTGGTACATGTGCAGCCTGCCAAAGGAGCAGGGTGGTGGGTTAATTTTCTAAAACAGTATTACCTATGACTAAAAACGGCCTGTGCTTTGCAGTTGGACATTTATAGGCTGCTACTAACCTATAATATATAGCCCATATCTATCTATTGTGGTCGTTAAAGATTTTGAAACCGTCCCAAATCAGTTTGAACCGGTTATAACCGGTTGAAGGCAATTATTGAAAAACAGTTATAGACCAATCACTAAACTCACGCTCATCAGAACAAGAAAACTATTCACGATTGATGTGAAATTAACCTGTGGCTCCATTCGTGATGTAGTCGTGAATTGCGCACGGGTAATGCCATAGGAAGTTGAAGTTACTTATCAGTATCTGTATAAAAAACGTGTCTCGGGACGTGAAACAGAAGTGATAACTTAAAGTAATCTAAGTTGAACTATTCAATATTAAATATATGTTTAATTTGATTATATGCATATTAATACAATAATGTAAGGAGAGTGCTTTAGGTTTAAGTTATATGCTCATTGTCAATGGTATATGTCTATCGCATACTAAACATAGTGAGAGACGAGGAGCCTGCCTGCTGCGTAAGAGAAAAGAAAGCCAGACAAACTGGCACGACGTAACGAAGCACTTTACCATCCCATAAAAAGTTATCACTTAAAAATCATGGTTCATCTGGTGATAAGAGCATAATATGTTACGCACCTTGTGCTGAGTGTATTCATCAGGCTATATGAGGGTAGAAAACAGAGTACGCCGTGGGGAGTGACACTGCACACCCTTTCCACAGCTTCGCCCAGTAGATCTTTCAGGGCCGTGGTTTTAGTGCTTACAGAAGTACAGGTTATTGGAATGTTGTTAGGGCCCCTGCCCAATGTGCCTATCCAAACCTGCAAATTGTTTACATATTAAAAAAAAATATTCACACATGAAAAATCCCGGATTACTGTATTCTAATGAAAAATAAACCATTTATTATTTCCAGCATTTATTATCTCCAGTAAGTAATAAAATATTATTTATTCATTTGAAGGTGAATGTATCAATATGCCGGTGGAAAGGGACCAAACCATAAATTCAATATTCGGCGATTGTGAAGTGAAACTTCTTTAGGCGCATGAGGGTAATTTTATACGAATGAAACGCTTGATTAGCGTCGTGACGACGTGCAGCGTTTTTTATGCTTATTCATTTGAAGGTTAGCTAGTTTTAATATTTACAAATAACATGTGGCATTTTAATTAAAAATAAAAATATTTCATGAATTCTCTTTTCTAAATTTTAAAATCAAAAACAAAATTTAATTTATAATTTCTAATATTGACATTCAAACACATGGCATTTTTATTTACAATTTGGCATTTGTGATTTCAATAAATTACTTGTATCAACTTTCTACCCTTTTAATTACGATTAAATTTATTCAATTACTAGCATAAATATAGCATACTTTTTTCCTTCTTCAAATTCTTGGAAATCTTATGTTTTAGATTTGTATAAATATAAACAAGACTTAAAAGTTGGTTTACCAAAGAAGTTTCACTTCTGACATATGTACTTTGTACGCACGCAATTTTAATTTTTTTTTCAAACGGTTGGTAAATCTTTGATGTAAATGATCGCATTGGATTTTGTAAAAAATTGCAAATAAAAGATAACGAAAAAAAATATAATATGTAACAAAATTTAAGCTAAATTGATGTCTTTTTGTTCTCAAAACGACGACTTCTCGCTAAGCTATCGGACTTTGAATGAAAATGGATTATTTTCTGTTTGTCCATAAATATCATAGTAACCAATGGTAGCACAAAAAATCGTCGTTGGTTTCCATGTTTTTTTGCTACAATTTCAAACACTTTCTGCAATGAAAAATGTAAAAAATATTCGGGATATTTTTTTTATCCCTTAACTTTTTCCACTAGTTAATAATAAAAAGCTTTTTATTGCTCCAACATTAAAATCTAACTACTTTTAAATTGACACTCACTTTCCAGGATTTGAAAATTTATATAACTAATTGAGATGTGAAATTTATTGTGAGTTATTTTCAATACAAGGCCATGAAAGAGCTTTTGTAATGTTAATTTTTACGTCATTAACACAATAATTATAACGAATAAATTTGACGATCTAAAAGTATTGCTAGAATAAAAAAATAAAATTGATATGATTTAAAATCGTATTTTCATATTTGAATCTCACCCTGTCTTTCGGTATGATGTGCTTTGGGGTACTCTTCAAGGGGAACGTCGTGGCGAGCTCTGATTCTAAACTTATCGTGGGGCTTAAGGTCCCTGAAGCCAGGATGATACATCTTGCTGGCTTAAGACCTTCAAATATCACCGCTGGATTCAAACATAGCAGTTCAAGTATCAATGATTCCTTTTCAATCGACTGTAAGAGAAATCGTTGGATGTAAAAAAGGAAGAAAGATAAAAAAACTACATTGCAAAAAACAAACAAGAAGGAACACAAAGAAAAAACAATATGGATCCAAAGGCGGCCTTATTGCTCTATATATATTTATATAAGTCGGTTTCCGCAACGCCAGTTCCAGGCGTTCTCGACTGCTCTCCAGTGACGGTCCGCCAGAGCGGTCGACTATCGAAACTGTCGCGCATTACTAACTATTACTGTTAATGTATTTGTGAAATTTGATATCGGGAACATAAGTGATTGGACATTATAATCTGAGTTAATTAATAAATTGCACCAACACCCGCTGACGCCCACACTTTGGAGATTGAATAATGGACCACACTAAAGACGATGGCGGTGGAAACCATGCTTCCCTTACATATAATTATTTGTACACATTATAGCATAATAATAACATATATAGGCAAGTAAAAAAGTTTGTGTGGCTTTGAAAAGGTTAAAAGGTTCTTTAGCTTTACTGCCAAGTTTTAATGTGTTAAGTAAACAAGCACGAATAATTAATTTGACACAGCCATACTTTACCAAAATGTTTATAGTTTTAATTAAAGTAAACAAAGTTGTCTACATTACATTCAATACATTCAATGATACTTCTTAATATTAGGTTATAAATGTATAAAATTTACACGACAAGTTTATCTTGCCATAAACAGTTTATATAAGTAAACAATAAATAAAAACCGCAGGAACTTTTCTGATTACCTGATATAAACATACTTATAGATATACAAGGTATTATTAGTACTGTCTTCTGTCTTCGTTTTCGGAAGCGATCTCCTAATACCTTGTATACGTATAGTCATACATAAACATAATTTGTTTGTAATGGGATTTTGATATTCTACTTTTTCTTTTCGCTGGGATGCATTTACGTTTAAACCCCAACCTACGAATTGGAGGTGTGGGGCTGGGCGTGGGACTCTCAATACCCACTGAAAATCAGCGCTGTATGGTCTCCAGACTGTGTAGCATAAATGTTGAGCTGGGTCCATTTTCTAGGTTATGCCACACATCGCAGGGTATTATGAAATGTATTATGATGTATGGCATAATGTATAAATAAAGATATTTTTTTCTTTCTTTCTAAAACCGCTGCAAAATTTCCTCCCTTTTCAGATTAGCAAAATGCTTTAACACTTAATAAAGTATTATAGCATTATCATGTATTCCATTTATATATATATATATATATATATATATATATATTTATTTGTGTAAATTTATCTTTAAGTATATGTAATTATATAAAGCATTATTATGTGGTTCGTAGATATCGCACCTATACCAATTATCTATTAAGTTCTCCCACTTTTAGGGTTCCTGGAAGAGATATCTTTAAGGAAATAAGGGAAGGGATAAGGTGTCCTTTGTGTACTAGTATTTTTTTAATTTCTACGTCAGTTTAAACGGTGTATAAAAAAATAAATAAAACTCAGCGGAGCCCTCTTCGTCCTTGAGTTAATCACCAGAGGATGAGTTTACTCAGTTACTTGTGAATAACACGTTTATATCTTTTACTTTTCTTTATAGTGTATATTTTATAAACAAATATACAGTTATAAATTAAAATTGATTTTTATATATTATATTTAAGTTTCTGGCGCTGTTCTGCCCCATTATTTATTTTAGTCAGCTTCTCAACATAAAAAGATTGTCTGGAAGATATTTCTTGTAACAATAATGACCGCCTAATAAGTATCTTAGTTTATATGTCTTTTTATTTTTATCTGTAATAAAATTTATATGTAATTAAGTGTTTTCTATATCACTCTCTTTCTTACTCTCTGGTGTAGACTCGTAGGCATTCTTTTAAGTTACAATTCTACTCAGCAATAGATTTTTATTATTCCACTACTGGGCAGGCTTCTCCACTCATAGGAGAAATGGTAGACCATAGACCTACTACTTCTAGTGCAGGCACTACACAGATATGCAGGTTTCATAACGATGCTTTCATTCACCGAAAAGCAGAATGATGAAAAAACAATTAGCCACATAACTGAGAACGGAGAAAAAAGAGAACTCAATGTCTCCCCAACAATCGAAGCCGGGTCTCTTAACGAAAACCCACATGGATATCACAGAGTTACATTATTATAATGTTTATCGAAATATAAAACTCACTTTCTTTTCATTTTTATTATCCTTAGGAGCATGTAAGAAAGTATTACAGTTTATATTACTTAGATATCTAGGTATCTATGGATTCATCACGACATCTCTGGAACCATAAGGCGTAGGGACTTGAAAGTTGGTTGGAATATTCCTTTTGCCACGTAGAGGTCAGCTAAGAAAGGATTTTTACCAAATTCCACCCGCATTTACAAACTATATCTTTTATGGTTTGTAAAAGTTGGTCAGAATTGAGAGAGTCAGAGTGACAAAAATTAGATAAGATTAGGAATGAGTACATTAGAGGAAGTAGCACCAGTGACCGAGAAGTTAAGGAGTGGAAGGCTATCCTGGTAAGGACATGTCATTCCCTTCCGGCAGAGGGCCCTAATTATTATGGTAAGAGGCAAGGCCGGGAGAGGGCGACCAAAAAACTGTGTGAAAGACCATTTGTGTGTAAGGGGTGTGAATGAAAAAATGACAGCGGATAGAGTGAAGTGGCGAAAGGGAACATGGTTATCGACCCCACCTAGTGGGATAATGGCAAGAAATGATGATGAAAACTATCAGGGTAGAAAAGTAAATTTTAGAAAACTCCAGCCTCAAAGGGCAGTGCGGGTATGTTTTTCATTTGTAAAACAATTTGCCTAAATCAATAGTAATGCTACCAAATGCTATGCTTATTTTGTTAGCATGTTCATTAATTTAGTCAAATTGTTTCGCAAATTAGAAAGATGACTCTACTCGGCAAAAGGAATATTCCTACCAAATTTCAAGTCTATACGCATTATGGTTCTAGAGATATCGTAATGAGTCAATAGATACCTGGATATCTGTTATATATAGATAGATAGTTTAACACTACCATGGTCAAAGTAAAGTTTGACTTCAAATTGTTTTGTTCAAGTTTTGATACTTAAATTTTGGAATTTAGATAAAAAACCTAAACGGCATGGAAAAGTTGCCTTTACGAGTATAATTAGAAAAAACATTTAAGCACCTACAATGTTTTTATTACTAAAGACCATTTCATATATCACATAACACAAACATTACATAAAAAAGGACTTTTTTTTGTAGATAATCATCCAAAAAATCAACAAATTTTTTTTTTAAATCATACAATGTTCTTCAAATAAATACTTCGCTTCCGCTTTCTGTTAGCTGAGAGAAGGTTTATATTATAGTACAGAAAACATGCAAAATTCCAAAATTTAAACAAACGTTGGCTAAACCTTACGAGATGCTATATATTTACCACAGTAACCATTTTTATCTTTTACATATTACAAAAAATATGTGTTCTTTACCAAGATATTTTATACAATTCAGTATTATTGCTTATTGAATTAAATACATTAGATGTGTATATTTCATATAGATCAAAACGGCTTTTAATAGAGTCAGATTAAAATGGATATTTTAGAAGATACATTTCGTCAGGCGGTATCAAATAGATTTAACATATTCCATTGGTACCTTATTAAATTGCGAATTACGCCAAGAAGCTGGTCCAGATTTTTTTGAGATTATCTTGCGTACGAGCACCGGCTTGAAATCATGCATGAAGGCCCCAGAGCAGCGGAAGAGAAACCCTGTGTGATGAAGAAAATAGGGTTTCAACCAACTGAGATATGATAACCTGGATTAGGAGCCCCGACGTGTGGTATGCGAAGCCCTGGATATATAAGTATGTAGGAAATTGTATATTTTAAGTTTGGACTAATGTGAGGCTTCGGTTGTGGCTAGTTACCACCCTACCAGCAAAGANACCTGTCATCCTGTATGGATCAGAGTGCTGGGCCACCAAAGGGGAGAATGAAAGAAAATTGCATGCAGCGGAGTAGTGAATGTTGAGATGGATGTGTGGAGTGACAAAATTAGATAAGATTAGGAATGAGTATATTAGAGAAAGTGTGAAAATAGCACCAGTGACCGAGAAGTTAAGGAGAGGAAGGCTATCCTGGTATGGACATGTCATTCCCTCCCGGCAGAGGGCTCTAAATATAATGGTAAGCGGCAGGGCCAGAAGAGGGCGACCAAAAAAAGAAATGACATTATCGACCTCACCTAGCGGGATAATGGCAAGAAATGATGATGGAAACTATAAGGGTGAAAAAGTAAATTTTAGGAAACTCCAGCCTCAAAGGGCAGTGCGGGTATGTTTTTATTTGTAAAACAATTTGCCTAAATTAATAGTAATGCTACCAAATGCTATGCTTATTTTGTTAGCATGTTCATTAATTTAGTCAAATTGTTTTACAAATAAGAAACATGACCTCTACTCGGCAAAAGGAATATTCTTACCAAATTTCAAGTCTATACGCATTATGGTTCTAGAGATATCGTGATGAGTCAATAGATACCTGAATATCTGTTATATATAGATAGATAGTTTAACACTACCATGGTCAACGTAAAGTTTGACTTGAAATTGTTTTGTTCAAGTTTTGATAATTAAATTTTAGAATTTAGATAAAAAACTTAAACGGCATGGAAAAGTTGCCTTTACGAGTATAATTAGTAAAAACATTTGAACACAATACAATGTTTTTATTACTAAAGGCCATCTCATATATCACATAGCACAAACATTACATAAAAAAAGGATTTTTTTTTGTAGATAATAATCCAAAAAATCAACAAAATTTTTTGACATATTCCATTGGTACCTTATTAAATTGCGAATTACGCCAAGAAGCTGGTCCAGATTTTCTTGAGATTATTTTGCGTACGAGCACCGGCTTGAAATCATGCATGAAGGCCCCTGAGCAGCGGAAGAGAAACCCTGTGTGATGAAGAAAATAGGGTTCGAACCAACTGAGATATGATAACTTGGATTAGGAGCCCCGACGTGTGGTATGCGAAGCCCTGGATATATTAGTATGTAGGAAATTGTATATTTTAAGTTTGGACTAATGTGAGGCTTCGGTTGTGGCTAGTTACCACCCTACCAGCAAAGACATACCGCAAAGCAAAGAGATTTGTGTTCCAGTACTATGCTGTGTAGAAACCGTAAGATTTAGATTGCTTCTTACTAGTTTAACGCAACTTAGATAGTATTAACATTTAACATCATGTGTGATCACAGTCAAGCGTTAAAGTGTCAGCAATCTATCTATCTATCTATTTATCTATCTGAATGCGATCTGTTGTCAATGGGCCTAACTAGAGCAATGATGCCAGATAGATGATATATTGTTGGGACGGGATTCAACAGTTTACAAATCCCTCCAGATACAGTGGTCTATATTGGGTTATTGCTAAAAACATCTTAAAGCTTAATAATCAATGAGTTTATCAGGACTATTTTGCAGTTTCCTGGCTTCAGTTCCTCGTATTTCAAGGATCCGGCAAGATGGACCAATTTGTTGGGAATTACACGGTTCACACAAATTCCTCTAGGTTCAGTGGACTGTATTGGGTTATTGCTAAAAACATCTTCAATCTTTCGGCTTTAAATTCATAATATTTCAGAGCGATTTTGCCGATTTAAGGCTTCGGTTCTTCGCAGTTCAGAGATCCGACACGATGGACCAATATCTTGAGGACTCCACGGTTCACACAAATCCCTCCAGGTTCAGTGGACTGTATTGGGTTCTTGCAAGAAACATCATAAAGTTTCAGTTCCATGATATTTCATGGCATTCTTACAGACTCAGGGCCTCGGGTTTTCGGGGTTTAGAAGTCCGGCACGATGGACCAAAATTTTGGGGAGGGATTCCATGGGTTACACAAATCCCTCCAGGTTCAGTGGACTGTATTGGATTCGTGATATTTCGGGCTTCGAACTTCAGTTCTTGGAGCTTTGGTCCGGCAGGCTGCGACATTTAATGCTAATGGTAGGTTAGCGAAAATTTAATGCTAATGGTAGGTTAGCGCTTGATTGTGATCGTATTTGATGGCAAATTATAATATAGTCAAAGATCGAGGCGCTTTAACCTGGTAAGCTATATACCTCTTATTTACTATTTGAACGGGTACATACCACGATGGAGTTTTTTAATTTTACCGATATTTCGACCCAGATGCATGGATCGTGGTCACGACGTTACTGCTGGGGTCGGTTGTGTCAAGCTGTCAAGGGCAGAATCTGTCTATCCTACGTCTGCTTTTGTTATTTTTCACGGGAGCCACATCCATTTTTCCGCATACTACACTGACAACGTCACGTTTTAATCTAAAAAAATTGCGTCGTTTGTTCATTTGGCATAACTTCATCGTGGTCTGTATCCGTTCAAATAGTCAATATGTTAATAAACCACGAAAATTTAAGTTTAAAAGAATTAGATACCTCTTATTGTTTTGTACAAAGCATCATACTGGAATGCAATATCTTCTCTACGGCGCCTGTGAGCTAGTACGGTGGTTATTGACCACGGCCGAAGCCTCCCATTTGTCCAGCCTCGGACAAATTAGAAAATGTAATGCCCTAAACTTTTCTTGACTGTACTACTATCAAGATAATTATATATAGTAGAATAGACCAAAGCGAAAGGTCATTACTGTCAACTTAAGTACTTATTCTAAGCAGATAAAGTCGCGAGTAACAATTTCCACTTACCAAGTACACTGTCGAGTGATTCTAAGAGTGTGCCAGTGGACTGGGTGACTCCTATTAATGTTCGAGGATCCTCTCGTAGTCTCTTGCAGAAAGTTTCTGCATTTTGATGAAATTCTGGAAATAAAATACGTTGTTCTTTCGTTAAGGTGAATAAATAATCTCATAAGGAAACATAGGTCGATCGCGCTTCTCTATCGCTTGTTTCGCGCTATCGCTCACAAGCTAGGCTTAGATGGAAAAGTAGGCTCAAAAGGCACTTTTGAATAGTCAGTAGTCTGTTTCTTGGTAACAAATCTACCATTGGTTCGTAAAAATGATTCCGCTGAGTAGTAACCGCCAAGAAACTCAGCGGTTACTCTTTTAAGTATACTTTTGTAGCAATGTATAAAATGTTAACACGTCAAAATCAATAGCTGATTACGACGTGTAATATTTGACTGAAAAGTTTAAAAAAACCATTAAAAAGAAGTTTTTAGTTGACAAGTGCTACTATTCTATAGACTAATTTTAGATTTGGAACTTCTTTAAGCGCATGAGGGTAATTTTTTTTAATTTGTGGCATTTTAATTTGCCACTCGTCATTGCATAACTTGATTTACTATTTTTCATAAAATATTCTGATTCAAGCATTGAAGTCTCCCTATGAGCGTTCTAGTGCCTGTGTCAGAATATACGGGGCGTACGCGGAGTGGTTTCCTATCGAAAGAGGTGTTCGACAGGGATGTGTTGCGTCACCATGGCTGTTCAACCTTTTCATGGATAAATGTTTGACAGATTTAAAAGAATGTATGTATGGGTTAAGAATGAATGAATTAGTCATCAAATGTTTACTTTACGCTGATGATCAAGTAATACTTGCGTCATCCGCTAATGAGCTACAGGAGATGGGAAATATTATCAATAAAGCTTTGAAAGGGAAAGGAATGAAAGTGAATGTAAACAAAACGAAAGTTATGCTTTTTTAAAAAGAGATAAATCTATGATGAATGAAAATATTTTGATAGATGGGGTACAAGTGGAAGAGGTGAAAGAATTTGTATACTTGGGATCTAAATTTACAAAAGCTGGAAGATGTGAAAGTGATATTGAAAGGAGAGTGAATGCAGAGAATATGGTAAATGGTGTCCCGCGCGCTTTTATGAATAGCCAGATGGTGTCTCAAAGGGCCAGTCTGGCTGTGCCTGCAGGAGTGTTGGTGCCAACACTTATGTATGGTAGTGAAAGTTGGGTATGTCAGAAGAATCACAAAAGTAAAATAAATGCGGTAGAGATAAGAGCGTTGAGAAGTTTGAGTGGAATAAAACTGAGTGACAGAGTAAGAAATAGTGTGATAAGAGAACGTTGTGGTATAAAAGAAGACGTAGTGACTAAAATTGAGATGGTTTGGGCATGTAGAGAGAATGAGTTTAATGAGAATGAAAGAAGTGAAGGAGATATGCAAGGCACGATCCTTGTGGAGCAGTGTGCAAGTGGAAAGATGTCACTGCCACCCCTATGGGAATGAGGCGTGATGCTATGTATGTATGTATGTATGAAATATAAAATATTTAATTACTAATTTCTAATATTGACAAAAACACGTGGCATTATTATTTACAATTCGTCATTTGAGATTTTAATAAATTATTTGTATTAATTTTCGACACTAACATTTTAATGACAATTAAATTTCTAACATATTTTCCTAGACATAGAGTGAGGGAAACATTCTATGTCTCGAAAATCTAAAGTTTTACATTTGTATAAATATAAACAAGACAAATTTTTTTTTGTTGCTTTAGAGATAATACCACCGCGGATTATTCTATCGATTTTTTTAAGGTGTACAATTTCTTAGAACATTAATTTGATCTATCTCGATTTAAGAGCACAAAAATATATTTGTTACGATGACATTACAAATCTTTTATTTAATTAAAAAATAGTTTTATTTAATTTCTAATTTTAATTTGGATCTTTAATTTTAATACTTAATTTTAACAGTACTGTTTTATTTAAAGTTTAATAATAATCCTTACTAACACTTTATGGAGCTTTGTCGTCTGAAATAAATCATTATTATTTTTATTACTTACCACAGTATTGGTCGGGTCCAATGTTGTGGTTGGCAAGTGTTTGTACGAAATGTTCAACTTGCCAAGTATATACAGCCTCACTACCGTTCACGGCTTGACTGTTTATTAAAGGAGTGTGATTCTCGAACCTACAATTAGAAATAATATTACACCAAAATATTTGTGATAAATGGAAACGTAATATATTGTCAAAAAGTTAAAACTTTTTGAAGTGAAACTTCTTTAGGCGCGTGAGGGTTAAATTTATACGGATGAAGCGCGTGATCAGCGTCACGAAGATGTGCAGCGTTTTTTATGCTAATTCGTTTTAAGGTTAGGTAATTTTAATATTTACAAATGACATGTGGCATTTTAATTTGCTACTGGTCATTTAATATAGTTACTATTTTTTATAAAATATAAAATAAAAATATTTAATTACTAATAATGACAAAAAACACGTGACATTTTTATTTACGATTCGTCATTTGAGGTTTCAATATATAGTTTGTATTAATTTTCGACACTTTTAGTATTTTAATGACAATAAATCCACTTAATTCCTAATATATAAAGAAGACTTAAATTAGTTTGCCAAAGAACTTCCACTTCTGACATGTGTACTTTGTACGCACACACTTTTATATATTTTTTGATGTGTTAACGTTCTATAAATCGATGTACGAAGGCTGCACGCACGAAAGAGCATGAATCATTTTCACGTTCCGCCTGAGCCATATGTGCAAGCGAGAGCGCGGAACAAGCGAGAGCGCGGAACAAGCGATATAGAGGCGCAATCGCACTAATCGTTCGGCTTGTGACGCATCTATCATGCGAAGCTTTTAATGTAAGATTCATCTATGTATTGTTATGATGTTATCACGTAAAGTTGTCGTCTGTAAACCGACTTTACGGACAACCAATTTGTTTTTTCGCTATAATAAAAGTGAATTAAAGAAAAATTAGTATTTGAACCGTGTAAATAAATCACGCAAAGAGTACTGTAACTAATCAGAGAGCGTGTGACGTCACAATATAATTTTCCTTCATAATTATACAGTGTTATAGATTTTATCGTGGTAATGTCTCATAAAGCGATGAATTGCATGCACTAAAACTTAAGACTAATTATCATGTTCCACCTGAGCCGAGCGCGTAAACGAGAGGGCAGAACTAACGATAGAGAGGCGCGATCGGCCTAATCATCGATAACATTATGACGTCTCAAATATGGCGAATAATCGTGACGAGTCACGTGTTTTATTAGTTTAAAAATTATTGGTTGTTAATTAGATTACGTAAGATTTTTTTAGTTTTTTTTTACATTGAAAATCAAAAACTTGTTGTAAATTCTAGTAGGCTGCATAAAATTAACGACTCATTTAAGGGTAACTGTATACGTTTCTATAATAAACTCTCACAAGACGTTTTAGAAACGCCAAATAATAAATTCAAACTGTTTGTTAAAAGAAAGTTGATAGAAAAAACGTATTATAAGTTGCAAGAGTACTTAGACGATAGAAACGCGTGGGAGTGAACGAACTGCTCTAATTTGAATTGAAATATATTAAACTAATTTGATATTGTAATGATGATGGTAACAAAAAAAAAAACAAAATACCCGACTGAGTCTGTTAAGGGTTCTTCTCGGATCGGGGCGCGAAGGAACCCTCGTAACTTTAGATTTTAAGTCGTTTTT